>JAVJIF010033116.1:0-25496 GCA_038442645.1 Agave tequilana
GGAAAATACGATCGAAAGACTGAATACGTAACTAGGTACGTAATCCGGGAGAGGGGTATTACAATCTACCCACCTTACAAAAATTTCGTCTCAAAATTTCATAAGGTGAAAGATAACAGGAAAAAGCAACAGATAGATATGGATACAGGAAAGATAACGGTAAAGAAGAGTGAAAAAAGAGTCTTACCCAATCAAGATGTGAAAAGTTGAGGATAACGCTCCCGGATAACGTTCCTCACGCTCCAAGTGGCCTCTCCTGGCGCATGCCTGTTCCATGACACAATACCAATGAATAGCTCTGTTCTTCAGTGTCTTGACACTCCTATCCAGAATGGCCAACGGCTGTTCTTGGTATGATAAATCCGGTTGTAGCCCAGCTCGGAATGATCCAGAATATGGCTGTCATCCCTGACATACTTCCTCAACTGAGACACGTGAAGAAGATTATGCACCCGTCCAAAGATGGCGGTAATGCCAATCTATAGGACACATCTCCCACACGATCCAGGATCTCGAATGGGCCAATATACCTTGGACTTAGCTTCCCACGAGCACCGAACCGGATCAACCCCTTGGTAGGTGATATCCTCAAGAATACATGATCTCCAACCTGGAACTCCAATGGCCTTCTCCGAGTGTCTGCCCAACTCTTCTGCCTACTCTGAGCAGCCCTGAGATGATTTCTGATAACCCTGACTTTCTCTGTAGTCTGCATCAGAATCTCTGGTCCCAAAAGACTCCTCTCACCGACTTCATCCCAACAAATCGGTGATCGGCACTTCCTACCATACAATGCCTCAAAGGGTGCCATCTTAATACTTGCCTGGTAGCTTGTTATATGAAAACTCAGCAAGTGAAGATGGTCTTCCAAGATCCCCCAAAGTCAATCATGCAAGCCCTCAACATATCTTCAAGGATCTGGATAGTCCTCTCAGATTGTCCGTCTGTCTGAGGATGATAAGAAGTACTGATTTCAGACGAGTTCCCAGACTTTCTTGGAGACTCTCCCAGAAATGAGATCTGAATCTGGTGTCTCTATCTGACACAATACTAACTGGAACTCCATGCAGACGAACCACCTCCTTCATAACTTATCTGCCAGAACCTCTGTCGACTGGCCTACCCTGAATGGTATGAAGTGAGCTGACTTGGTGAGGCGATCAACTATAACCCACACAGCATTATTACCCCTGGGACTCCGAGGTAATGCCGTCACAAAATCCATGGTGATGTGCTCCCACTCCATTCGGGTATCGGCAAAGGTTGAAGAAGTCCAGCTGGTCTCTGATGCTCGATCTTTATCTGCTGGCAACCAAGCACTTGCAACAAACTGGGCTATCTCCTCTTCATAGCATTCACCAAAAGTGCTTCTTCAGGTCCTGGTACATCTTGTTTCCCCAGGGTGTATAGAATACGCTGAACTGTGTGATTCCTCCCAAAATCTTCTGTCTGACTTCTCCTCGGGGAACACAAAGTCTATCTCCAAAATACAATGCACCATCTGGGTGAATGCAGATATCCGACCCAAATCAGCCTCCACCTGAGCTCTGAATGTCTGCAATCTGGGGTTCCTCCTTCTGAGCTTCCTTGATCTCCTCTATCAATAATGACTGGATCTGTAAAGCCATGAACTGCCCGGCCTTATCACTCCTTGCACTAACATCAAATCCAACTGATGAATCCTGAATCAACTCCCTCTGCTGCGAGAGGTGGACTAGCACTCTGTTCTCTGGCATCCTGCTCAGTGCATCAGGAACGGTATTGACTTTGCCTGGATGATACGCAAGTCAATATCATAGTCCGCCATAAGCTCCAACCACCTCCTCTGCCTCATATTCAATCCTTCTGTGAGAAAATATACTTGAGGCTCTTGTGATCTGTGTATATCAACACTTGTCTCCCAGAAGGTAGTGTCTCCAGATCTTCAAAGCAAATATCACAGCTGCCAACTCCAAGTCATGAGTTGGGTAATTCCTCTCATGAGGCTTCAATTGCCTAGATGCATATGCTATAACATGATCATGTTGCATAAGCACACACCCCAGGCCTTTACCTGATGCATCACAGAAAATGACATCCTCCTCTTCCTGAAGGAGTCCTCAAGATTGGAGCTGTGATAAGCTCTGCTTCAACTGCTCAAATGCTGCATCACAATCTTCTGTCCATATGTATCTCTCCCCTTTCTGGTGAGCCTGGTCAACGGAGCTGCAATCCTAGAGAAATCTGGACAAAGCGCCTGTAATATCGGCTAGCAGCCAAGAAAACTCTTAATCTCAGTCACCGTCTTCGGAACTGGCAATTCTGCACTGCCTGGACTTTACTAGGATCAACTGAAATTCCTTCTGCTGAAACTATGTGCCCAAGGAAGGCTACACTGTCCAACCAGAACTCACACTTGCTCCTCTTGCATGAAGCTGCTCCTGCTGGAGGGTCTGCAACACAATCCTCAAGTGTTCTGCATGCTCCTTGTTGTTCTGGAATAGATCAAGATGTCATCAATGAAAACAACAACGAACTGATCCAAGTAGGGCGAGAACAACGGTCATCAAATCCATGAAAAACCGCAGGGCATTGGTGACTCCGAAAGGCATAACTAGAAATTCATAGTGGCCATAACGGGTCCTGAATGCCGTCTTCGGAACATCCTCCTTCTTCACCCTCAGCTGATGGTAACCCGACTGCAAATCTAACTTAGAAAATACACGGGCTCCATGAAGCTGACAAACAAAAGTCATCAATCCGGGGCAAGGGATACTTGTTCTTGATGGTGACCTTGTTCAACTCCCTATAATCAATACAAAGCCTCTTACCACCATCCTTCTTATTCGCCAAGAGCACTGGAGCTCCCCATGGTGAAGTGCTTGGCCGAATCAATCCCTTGTCCGAATACTCCTGCAGTTGCTTCTTCAAGATCCCAACTGTCGGTGCCATCCTGACGGAGCCTTGGATATAGGAGCTGCTCCTGGAATTGTATCAATGGAGAACTCAATTATCCTCTCCGGTGGAAACCCTGAGACCTCAGCAAAGACTTCTGGAAACTCATCCCACACTGGCACTCCCTTCAGAACCTCCGAAGTGGTCATCTGAATCTCTTCTTAGCAGGCTTCACCTCCCCACTAAACTGGAACTCTGGTGATGCGGGATTCTGAAATTGATCTTCCTTCCTCTACAGTCGATCACCGCATAGTACTGACTGAGCCAGGTCATGCCTAAGATTACGTCGTACCCTTTGGTGTCTAGTACGAGCATATCTATGGCCAAGGTTTCCCACAAAGTTCCACGGGACAGTCAGCACAAACTCTAGAAGATATAACTACCCCATTCCCGGTACTTATCTCCCACTTGTGGTCTAAAGCCTTAACAGGTATGGAATGAACAGCACAAAATGGTCGGAGATATAACAGTGGGATGCACCCGAATCGAAGAGAGCGAGAACAGGTATAGAATGAACTCTGATGTTACCTGTAATCACCTCCTCTGAAGCCTCAGCCTCCTCTGCTGTCAGGTTGTAGGCCTGACCTCTGCCACGCCCTGCTGCTGTCCGGGCTCCTCTCTGCACTGGGCGAGCAACATGCGGTGGAGGAAGGGGAAGAGCTCTCCTCACCACTGGTCCCTGGTGCCTCTGCCCAACTGGCCCTGGTAGTGCCCTCTGTCCATTCTGCCCTTGAGGTGCCGGCAAGGTTTGGTTAGCAAACCCCATTCTCCTGTGAGGACAGGTCTCTACGGATGGTCTCGTGCTCCACACACCAACACAATCCATTTGCCCTCCGGCAATCCTGCTGAGAGTGTCCTGGTTTCTGGCAAAAGTTGCAGATAAGACCTGGTCGAGCCATCTGGTAAGGAACTGCTCTGAATGGTTGCCTGGCCTGAACCTTCGCTGCCCTGGACGGTCCTCCTCTACCCACCGGTACAAACGGCCTCTTCATGGCCTGGTCCTTCCTCTGATCTCGCTTTTCTCAAACCCACGCTCCACCTCTCGAGCGCTGGTGAGAACTTCTGCATAGGTCTTCAGATGATGGGGCATTAGGAACATCTGAATGTCCATTTGCAGACCTTGCTGGAACCGGCTTGCTCTTTCCCTCATCTGCTATCATGTACGGGGCGAAGCGACTCAACCTGAGAAATTCTGCAGCATACTCATCCACGGATCTATCCCCGTTGAAGCTTGATGAACTGCTCCTCCATGTCCTTCTGAGGCAGTGGCGGGAAAGAACCTGCTATAAAAGCTCTTGGAGAACGTATCCCAAGAGATAGGCTTCTTCAAGCGAGCCTCCTCTGCAAGCCACCAAGTCCTGGCTATGTCCTTCAGCTGGATCTTTGCAACCTTCACTTGGTTCTCCTTAGGCACCCTGGCGGCGTTCAGCAGATCGGTGGTATCTGTTAACCACTGTTCAGCCTCCAATGGCCTCTCGACTCCCGTGAATACGGCCGCGGCTGTAGCCGTCGGAAGTCTGAGATGTTCCCGGCTTCTGCTCCTTCGGGGCTGCCAACTCCTGCCTGAGGAGCTCAGTCTGCTGATGCTGATTTCCCATCTGCTGTTGCTGGTTTCCCAGCATAGTCTGAATGATCCTCAGGATATCAGCCCTCTCCTCCTACGGGTCCATTCGGTACTTGCCCGACATTGTTGCGACCCGAACGTCTCTCCATACCGAAAGGGATAAGATCTGGAATTGGAAACAAAGGAAGGAGTTTAGGATACGAGGATCGAATCAAGGACGAAGTCAAGAAGGACTATATAACTTTGTACATTGTAGTTGGCATTAGCAAATCACTAGAATTTGCCACTTGGTTGTACTTTTAGGTTTGAGAGCCTAGGCTCTGATACCAACCTGTAACGCCCCGATCCCAATGATACGGGAACGTCACTGCAACGCATTACGTAGGTCAGAGATGGTGCCCCCACGTATATACGCTAAGCATTAAGTACAACAAGTATCAGAGTACAACACCACAGCGTGGTATGTTCATATGCCAACTTACAAAAGATAAATACAAAGCTATACAAGTTATGATAAGCAAAATCACTTTACAAGTGTCCTTTATCACAACCCAAGTCCAAAAGAACGATATACAACCAAAAATACAAAACGCTCACGAGATGGATGGAGATCCCGTGAACAAAAGGAAGAGTCGAGCACGATAGGACTAGAGCCGGTCAGCTGCTCACAAAGATAAGCCCGGTCCTCCGTTGAAGGCTCCACTTCGTCCCAAGCCTCAGAATCTGAAATGCAAATCCAAAGGGTCAAGACATATAATAACAAATAAAGGATAGTCAAGTGACATAAGGATCATGAATAAAGGTAATGAAGTTACAATAAATAGCAATGAATAACAAGCGACGTAAACTCAGTAATGTAAGATCTATGCAACAAATCTACAATTAACGTCTTATTATTATTACTTGTCTTACTGTGATATCTAGCTATGTGACCAGCGTCCCAGAGCACATAGATCCATATCCTAGTAAAACAAGGTTGTTATTGGAAACAGCGGTTGTATCGACGAACTATGTTTACAGTGGGTCCCGTGCATACCCGGGACCACGGCCCAGGATTGTTCCGGCTTGAAGACGGAACCTGCCGCAAGGCTAAACAGGAGGGACTTATGTATGCCCTTGTCATGACAGTAAACAGGAAAGGGAGAAAGCACTCCCCTCGGTCCCCTGGAGTACCACAGGTAAGACCGGAATATGATTGTACAATATACCTAATACCACTGTAAACACGAACACGTATCGATATCCGCATATTTCCCCCGACCCATATGTAAGTTGGTGCTTTTTTATGTAAAAGTCAAGTGATCATGCTTAGTTTTAAGAGATGGCATGATAAGTGGTGATATTATTGTTTAACATGTCATGGAACGAGTATATGCAATAATAAGTCATGAGGTAACAAGAGATACATCCATTCAGTAATAAGTCATGTTGTGCCCGTATTGAAGCATGAATAAGCAAGGTATAATACATATGTAACAAGTATAAAACCAAATTCAGAACAGAAATTAACTATGACACACAGCCAGAATTAGTCGACTAGGGGTAAGGGTTAGTCGACTAATACTGGGATACAGAGAGTTAGAATTCTGTTTCAGGGAAAGTTAGTCGACTAGGGTAGGAAGGTTAGTCGACTAATAGGGAGTTCTAGTCGACTAATGGACACTTAAGTCGACTAAGTCTGCTGATACAGAAAGTTGGGTTTTCTGGTCCAAGATGGATTAGTCGACTAGGTGAATTCAGGAGTCGACTAATATGGGTTCCAGAGAGTTTGTTAGTCGACTAATATTTGGGGCAAGTCGACTAATACTGGGTTTTTCCAGAAAACTAAGTTTCAGCTAAGTGTTCTAGTCGACTAGTTCTATGATGAGTCGACTAATACTGTGAAGAACAGGAGCAGATCAGAATTCTCACATGGGTGGTTCTAACAGTTTAAAGGTAAGATTTTTGTGGCATTAGAGGACCTGATCTACTACTACAAGTACACCAGAACAGGGTCTGCTTTGGTGTGTGATATATTGACATGAGAGGTTGGGTTTGAGCTTAGATGACCTAAAAATTGGATTTTTATGTTATAAGTGTACATGGATCTCTACCCTAAGCAGGTGGAGTGTTAACTAGGTCTTGGTGAGTAAGAAACTCACCAGGATAGGTTGGACTTGAGTCTAGATCCAAGGATGGAGATGATTGCTTCACTCCACACTTGTTGTTGAAGCTTGAGGTTGAAGAACTTGTTCTTGGAGTTGCCTTGGGAAGAGATGGTTGAAATTGAGCTCCCTTGATGAAGCCCTAGTGATCTTGAGGTGGAGATGAAGAGGTTGGGTGTTCACTTGGAGCTAGGGTTTGTGAGGAAGAAGGAGATCTTGGAGAGTTTCTTCTCTTGTGAAAAATGAAGGAGAAAGGGGAAATTTGCAAATGGATTGAATTTATAGTTTTGGGATCTTTGCAAAGAGGTTGGGATTATGATGGAAGTGGAGGGTTTTCTTGCAAAAATGTGGGGTGAGGTGTCCCCTCTTGGACACATGGCCGGCCATGGGGAGGAGAGAGAGTTAGTGGGGTTAGGTGAAGTGTGAGTGGGAAATGAGGTGGCACATGAGGTGGAAAAGGAATTTTGCAAATTTTGGAAAAATGTCCGAAATTCAAGTATCTCGGATTGGTCTGAAAATTTACCAAAAATCAAGAAAATATTTGAAGACTCATGGTGAAATTCGTTGAAGAAATACTGTATAGATTTTTTAATTAAAAATCCCGGAATCAGTTATTTACCGACTCCGAAAGAATTTTCATAAATTCGTAAAATCTCCAGAAAAAGAGTGTAGGTTGAAAATATGATTCTAAGGAATAAAGCCTAAAGGACGTTCTAAAAATTCCTAACAGTTTGGAAGATAAAAAATCGGAAATTGGCCAGCGGTACTGGCCGACACCGTTTTCGGAGAATTCATTTTAATTCCAGAAAATTCCAGAAATCACATAAAATCTAAATATTGGAAAATGATATTTGGAATTGAAATTGGTCAAATACGGATGGTAAATCGGAAAATACGATCGAAAGACTGAATACGTAACTAGGTACGTAATCCGGAGAGGGGTATTACACCAGCTGTCTCGTCTTCTGGATCCTTCTCCTGAGGCTATAAATACTTCACTTGGACCTGCGAGCAAAGACTGAATGGAGAAGAGAGGAGAAATTGTTAGATGTTGTAATTTTTCATAGGTTTCTCTCTAGGTTTTAGTTCTTTAGATCCCTCTTCTTCTTCCCTAGAAATCTATGCAAGAGAGAGATTGTAAGAGAGAGAGAGAGCTTGTAATCTTCAAGGAGTGACAACTTGAAGCAAGGATTAATCCATTCTCTACTTCTCTACTTGAAGCATGGTTCTAGTTTAATTGCTTTCTTTACTTGCTTTCTTTACTTTCTTGCAATTTACTTCATGCTTTGCTTTTCTTCATTAATGGCTTGTAGCTAATTTTTCTACCATGTACTAGCTAACCACTAGCCTTGCCATCTTCACTAACTCATGGGTGATTGCTTTAGTTCATCTTGCAAGTTGGATGGTCTTCTCTTCTCCGATGGGTTAAACCACCCTTCATCTACATGAGAAAGTAATTAGATCAACACGCAAGACAAACCTACGCCGATGAAATCAACATGAGGCACGCCTTCACTATCACGGAGTTTAGTAAGTGTTGGTAAGGTAGTAAGGTAAGCTAGTCATGGTTTGCTTCTTCAAGTTTACTTTCTTTTAGTGTTAGTCCAAAACCAATCTTGATCTTGATTTCTTTTTTACATTTTCCACCATGATATATCCATCCATTCTTTCGTTTCATTTCCCATTTGTTTTTATTCTTAAAGCATAGAAGAATTCTCGTTTACTTTCTTCACTACGGACCGTAACGCTTCCATCGCTAGCTCTCCCTGAGAATCGACTCGGTATAGCTCTATGCTATAACGGAGATGAGAAAGGGTACATCAATAATCATCTTTCATACATTTGTGGAGCACTCGAGGTTGTTTCTAAACCTTAACTCTTTCATTTGAATATCTATATTTGTGTGCAAATAACTCCACAATACAACACCTTTCCCGTCTAATCATTAATACTACACCATCAACAGTGTTTCCATCAAATCCCAGTTGAGCTCAATCAAGTTAATCCCAAACACTTGATAAAAGTTCACCCTCCCTGGGGGTACCAATTCTACTTGCCACTTTCTCTTATAAAGTGGCAGGTCCATCAAAAATTTCATCTCTGTCAAGTTAATATTACACCTCTGACAGTATCATGAGAGTTCCTGAAATAGGATCTTTCTCCACACATTTGACTTATTAAAATTACATCATAATTTTGACAAAGTCAAAGACTCTTTACTTCTATGCGTCTAACTGAAGATAAAAAGTTCAAGACAATAAAGAGGCAAAAAGAGAAGTGTCACTTTTATTTATTTCCAGGTATATGAAAGTGATACAAAAACCGCTCTCTTATACAATAAGATTGAGTGTTACAGTCAAAACGCTCTCTTACAATAAGATGGAGTGTTACAATTAAGGAGTACAAAGAAGTCCCTCTCTCTCTCAGAGGTTGCACTCACTCCTTGAAGCCGCATCTGATTCCAAGTACAGGATGGTGCATGATGTAAACATCGAAAGAGCCCTAGCTGACTAAGCTAAGAGCAATGGTGTTCTTGAGGTCCGGTGGAAGCAGAAAGTCCGGCAACCCTTCGTTCATGAGCATCCCTTCTCCAGCAGGCCATCCAGCAGACATGGAGAGTCCTCGATGTCACTTCTGGAATGGGAGAGGAAGAGGATCCTATCTGCCGCCGTGTCCACCGTAACCTCCTCGCCGCCATACTTACCCTGACCATCTTTGCCAGCAGGCATGATTGGTGCAGTGGATCTGAAGAGACCTTGGCGAGAGTCGATTCTGAAAAAACACCTAGAGGGGGGTGAATAGTGTAATTGCTAATCTAAGAAACTCAATGCAAACTAAGTGCGCTAAATGCGGAAGCTAATGCAAATTATGCACAAACTAATACAATACAACAAGTGTAGCCGAATTCCCCTTGCGAGGCTCTAGACTAACTCCCCTTGATCCCCTTGAAATGGGTTGAGGTGCTATGTGAAGCTCTTGTTGGATGAGTACAAGTTAGGCACACACACGCAAGCAATCCAAGCAATATGAAATATGTGCACACACAATCAAGCCAAGCAATCAAGGATAAATTACAATATGAAAGATGCAAGGCAACACAAGCAAGTATATAATATGAATGCTATGAAAGTATGATGCTTTGCACAAATGTAAAGAGAGAGAGTTAGAGAGACAATGAATCAAAACGCAAACACCAAGATTTGTTTCGAGGTTCGAGCACCTTGCTCTACATCCCCGCCTACACCACCGTGTAGGATTTCCACTATCTCAACTCCCACCGAGGGAACCTCTACCGAAGAGGATTTCTTACAACTCTAGGAGTACCAAACTCCTCTCCAAACAATAACCTCCTCACAACGAGGGGTTAGGCCCGTAGCCAATACAACAACCAATCCACACACCTCTACCGAAGAGGCTCACAACAAACACTATCACCTCTACCTAAGAGGGATCCACAACACAATCACCCGATCACCTCTACCGAAAGGGGATTCAAAATATAAGGGTGTTTACAACTATGAGGTTTACAACAAACAACCTCAAACACTTCTCTTTCTTTTTCTCTTATCTTTTTCCACAAAAACAAGATCCTAATAGTTTAGGATAGAAGATAGCTCAAGTGTGGGAGTAAAGGATTGTTACCAAAAAACGAGGAAGCAACTCTCCTTGTCTCCAAAACATGGTGGTCATCTCCACCAAATCTTCCCTTGAAAGTGATGCATCCAATTGATTTCTTTAAGTCCGGAACGCATCCACTCCAAGGTGTCATCACTCTCACGTCATGTGAGAGCCCACACCTACATTAAACAAAGAGGGGTGGTCTTTGGTACCCACATCTTGTTGGGTCCATGGGGTTAGTCCCTTCTCTAACCCAAACAAACTTCTTGGCTAAATTTTCAACATGTAAACGATCATAGCAAAATTTAGTAAGATGGCCCTTACGACCACAATGTGTACAAGTGTACACAAGAGCATACATGGTGTGATGGTGTCCGTGAGGAGCATGTGTATGCCGTGGAGGGTGTGCATGCATAGAAGATGGAACTTGTTTCTTCGAACCAAGGTTCCAACCGTGAGTGGTTCATGGCACATTGGCTCATAGTGGAGCCCAAACAATCTACTCTCTTCTTTAACATACAAATATCATCATTGATCCTAGAAGAAGAGGTACATGCATTAGGTAGACTAGATGAAGAAGCTACACTAGCATGGCAAACATGTGCATCCATCTTATTTGCAAAACAATGTTTTTCTTTAAACACACATCTAAATCATTTGCAATAGAAATAATTTTATTTTTCAAATCAACATTCCCTTTATAACAAAATCTACTTTTGAAGACAAATTTTCATTTTTCTTCAAAAGATTTTCACAATCATTTTTAGATTTTAAAACTTTATTTTCCTTAAGTGCAAGATCAAGTTGAGATTTAATGAATCCCTCTCATTATAGACCTCAACCTTTTCTTGCAAAACACAATCAAGTCTAGAATGCAAACACTTATTTTCTTTTTCAATTTCTAGACTTTTCTTTTCAACAAGTTATATTTTTCTATTTACTTTTCACACACAATAGATAGTTCTTCATTTAAGGCATGGGGATCAACATAATCATTTGAAGAACTAGCACAATCATTACTATCTAGGTGGGATTCCGAATGTACCTCAAGGGAGTCATTCCCTGGACCATGAAGCATTGTGGGTCGGATTCTCCACTAGATTCCTCTTCTTGAATTTGAACTTGAAGCTCCAAGGTGGTGGTTGTATTCAACTTGTTCCACACTGCAAAAGCGGAATCAAGATTAGAAACACACATAAGATAATCTTTAGGTAATGTGCTTCTAATAGCCTCTAGGGCTTGTGCATTGGCCCCTATATGATTGCAATCACCAAGATAACATCTCTTGGTGGCCGCAAGGAAAACATGCAAACCTAGGGTCTTTAGGTACATGGACATCCTATACTTCCAAACATCAATGTTGGAAGGGTCAAAACTAGGTGGGGTCATGAAGTCCATGGTATAAACTAAATATGTGCAAACAATCAAATGCAAATGTAGATTAGCAAGCAAATGGATCACTCCTAGGATGTTAAGCCTAAGTATCAGGAGCACTAGCTCTGATACCAATTGAAAAAACACCTAGAGGGGGGAATAGGGTGTAATTGCTAATCTAAGAAACTCAATGCAAACTAAGTGCGCTAAATGCGGAAGCTAATGCAAATTATGCACAAACTAATACAATACAACAAGTGTAGCCAAATTCCCCTTGCGAGGCTCTGGACTAACTCCCCTTGATTCCCTTGAAATATGTTGAGGCGCTATGTGAAGCTCTTGTTGGATGAGTACAAGTTAGGCACACACACGCAAGCAATCCAAGCAATATGAAATATGTACACAGACAATCAAGCCAAGCAATCAAGGATAAATTACAATATGAAAGATGTAAGGCAACACAAGCAATGTATATAATATGAATGCTATGAAAGTATGATGCTTTGCACAAATGTAAAGAGAGAGAGTTAGAGAGACAATGGATCAAAACGCAAACACCAAGATTTGTTTCGAGGTTCGAGCACCTTGCTCTACATCCCCGCCTACACCACCGCCGTGTAGGATTTCCACTATCTCAACTCCCACGAGGAACCTCTACCGAAGAGGATTTCTTACAACTCTAGGAGTACAAACTCCTCTCTCAAAACAATAACCTCCTCACAACCGAGGGGTTAGGCCCGTAGCCAATACAACAACCAATCCACACACCTCTACCGAAGAGGCTCACAACCAAACACTATCACCTCTACCTAAGAGGGATCCACAACACAATCACCCGATCCCTCTACCGAAGAGGGATTCACAAATATAAGGGTGTTTACAACTATGAGGTTTACAACAAAAACCTCAAACACTTCTCTTTCTTTTTCTCTTATCTTTTCCACAAAAACAAGATCCTAATAGTTTAGGATAGAAGATAGCTCAAGTGTGGGAGTAAAGGATTGTTACCAAACAACGAAGAAGCAACTCTCCTTGTCTTCAAAACATGGTGGTCATCTCCACCAAATCTTCCCTTGAAAGTGATGCATCCAATTGATTTCCTTTAAGTCCGGAACGCATCCATTCCAAGGTGTCATCACTCTCACGTCATGTGAGAGCCCACACCTACATTAAACAAAGGAGGGGTGGTCTTTGGTACCCACATCTTGTTGGGTCCATGGGGTTAGTCCCTTCTCTAACCCAAACAAACTTCTTGGCTAAATTTCAACATGTAAACGATCATAGCAAAATTTAGCAAGATGGCCCTTACGACCACAATGTGTACAAGTGTACACATGAGCATACATGGTGTGATGGTGTCCGTGAGGAGCATGTGTATGCCGTGGAGGGTGTGCATGCATAGAAGATGGAACTTGTTCTTTCGAACCAAGGTTCCAACCGTGAGTGGTTCATGGCACATTGGCTCATAGTGGAGCCCAAACAATCTACTCTCTTCTTTAACATACAAATATCATCATTGATCCTAGAAGAAGAGGTACATGCATTAGGTAGACTAGATGAAGAAGCTACACTAGCATGGCAAACATGTGCATCCATCTTATTTGCAAAACAATGTTTTTCTTTAAACACACATCTAAATCATTTGAAATAGAAATAATTTATTTTTCAAATCAACATCTCTTTTATAACAAAATCTACTTTTGAAGACAAATTTTCATTTTTCTTCAAAAGATTTTCACAATCATTTTTAGATTTTAAAACTTTATTTTCCTTAAGTGCAAGATCAAGTTGAGATTTTAATGAATCCCTCTCATTATAGACCTCAACCTTTTTCTTGCAAAACACAATCAAGTCTAGAATGCAAAACACTTATTTTCTTTTCAATTTCTAGACTTTTCTTTTCAACAAGTTATATTTTCTATTAACTTTTCACACACAATAGATAGTTCTTCATTTAAGGCATGGGGATCAACAATCATTTGAAGAACTAGCACAATCATTACATCTAGGTGGGATTCCGAATGTACCTCAAGGGAGTCATTCCCTTGGACCATGAAGCATTGTGGGTCGGATTCTCCACTAGATTCCTCTTCTTGAATTTGAACTTGAAGCTCCAAGGTGGTGGTTGTATTCAACTTGTTCCACACTGCAAAAGCAGAATCAAGATTAGAAACACACATAAGATAATCTTTAGGTAATGTGCTTCTAATAGCCTCTAGGGCTTGTGCATTGGCCCCTATATGATTGCAATCACCAAGATAACATCTCTGGTGGCCGCAAGGAAAACATGCAAACCTAGGGTCTTTAGGTACATGGACATCCTATACTTCCAAACATCAATGTTGGAAGGGTCAAAACTAGGTGGGGTCATGAAGTCCATGGTATAAACTAAATATGTGCAAACAATCAAATGCAAATGTAGATTAGCAAGCAAATGGATCACTCCTAGGATGTTAAGCCTAAGTATCAGGAGCACTAGCTCTGATACCAATTGAAAAAAACACCTAGAGGGGGGGTGAATAGGTGTAATTGCTAATCTAAGAAACTCAATGCAAACTAAGTGCGCTAAATGCGGAAGCTAATGCAAATTATGCACAAACTAATACAATACAACAAGTGTAGCCAAATTCCCCTTGCGAGGTCTGGACTAACTCCCCTTGATTCCCCTTGAAATGGGTTGAGGCGCTATGTGAAGCTCTTGTTGGATGAGTACAAGTTAGGCACACACACGCAAGCAATCCAAGCAATATGAAATATGTGCACACACAATCAAGCCAAGCAATCAAGGATAAATATAATATGAAAGATGCAAGGCAACACAAGCAATGTATATAATATGAATGCTATGAAAGTATGATGCTTTGCACAAATGTAAAGAGAGAGAGTTAGAGAGACAATGGATCAAAACGCAAACACCAAGATTTGTTTCGAGGTTCGAGCACCTTGCTCTACATCCCGCCTACACCACCGTGTAGGATTTCCACTATCTCAACTCCCACCGAGGGAACCTCTACGAAGAGGATTTCTTACAACTCTAGGAGTACCAAACTCCTCTCTCAAACAATAACCTCCTCACAACCGAGGGGTTAGGCCCGTAGCCAATACAACAACCAATCCACACACCTCTACCGAAGAGGCTCACAACCAAACACTATCACCTCTACCTAAGAGGGATCCACAACACAATCACCCGATCACCTCTACCGAAGAGGGATTCACAAATATAAGGGTGTTTACAACTATGAGGTTTACAACAAACAACCTCAAACACTTCTCTTTCTTTTTCTCTTATCTTTTTCCACAAAAACAAGATCCTAATAGTTTAGGATAGAAGATAGCTCAAGTGTGGGAGTAAAGGATTGTTACCAAAAAACGAAGAAGCAACTCTCCTTGTCTCCAAAACATGGTGGTCATCTCCACCAAATCTTCCTTGAAAGTGATGCATCCAATTGATTTCCTTTTAAGTTCGGAACGCATCCACTCCAAGGTGTCATCACTCTCACGTCATGTGAGAGCCCACACCTACATTAAACAAAGGAGGGGTGGTCTTTGGTACCCACATCTTGTTGGGTCCATGGGAGTTAGTCCCTTCTCTAACCCAAACAAACTTCTTGACTAAATTCAACATGTGAACGATCATAGCAAAATTTAGCAAGATGGCCCTTACGACCACAATGTGTACAAGTGTACACATGAGCATACATGGTGTGATGGTGTCCGTGAGGAGCATGTGTATGCCGTGGAGGGTGTGCATGCATAGAAGATGGAACTTGTTTCTTTCGAACCAAGGTTTCCAACCGTGAGTGGTTCATGGCACATTGGCTCATAGTGGAGCCCAAACTGTAATACCCGTTTCCAGATTACGTACTTAGTTGCGTATTCAGCTTTTCGATCGTATTTTTCGATTTACTTCCTGTATTTGACCGATTTCACTTTCAAATATCATTTTCCAATATACTAGATTTTCTAGGATTTTCTGGATTTTTCCTGAATTAAAATGAATTTCTTCAAAACCGGTGTCGACCAGTGTCGCTGATCGATTCCTGGAATTTTAATTCTCAAACAGTTAGGAATTTCTAGATGGTCCTTTAGACTTTATTTCTTAGAATCATATTCCCTACTTAAATACTTTTTCTGAGAATTTTATAAATTTATGAAAACTCCAACGGAGTCGGTAGATAACTGATTCCGGGTTTTAGTTTTAAAAACTATAAAGTATTTCTAAAAAGGATTTCACTATTAGTCTTCAAATATTATTCTTGATTTTTGGTAAATTTTCAGATCATTCCGAGATATTGGAATTTCGGACTTTTTTCAAATAATTGCAAAATCCCACTCAATTTCCACCTCATTTCCCACTCACTTTCCCACCTAACCCACTCATTCTCTCTCTCTCTCCCACAGCCGGCCAAGTGGCCAGGTGAGGGACACCTCACCCCCTCTCTTTTGCAAAAACCCCCATCACTTCCATCTTAATCCCACTCCATTCACAAAATCCCCATATTATATATATTTTCATTTGCAATTTACCCTTTTTCTCCTTCACTTCAAGCAAAAGAGAAAACTCTCTCCAAACCCTCTTCTTCTCAACCTGAACCCTAGCTCCAAGAACACCTCGAGATCTTCTCCTCCAGCTCTAGCTTCTGATTTGGAGCTTGGATCGTAGCTCCCTTCGTCGTCAAGGATCACTTGGGAGCTATCGTCAACCACACTCTTCCCGGACTCGTAGAGCCTCAATCAAACGGTTCCAAGTGAGTATATCTACTCACCAAGACTTGAGAACTCTTTGTATACATGTGTTGACAATTCATGTTCACTTGAGCCATAAAAATCACATTTTAGACCCTCAAACAAAACCTAGAAATCTGTCCTGTTTGCTGTTTTCCCACGATTAGTCGACTAGACCTAGGGACTAGTCGACTAATCCACTGTAGTTGAAACTTAACCTTTCTGATTTCACAGTTTTAGTCGACTAGGCCAGATTTCCAGTCGACTAGATATCCCTAGTCGACTACTAGAATCCCCTAGTCGACTCCTGAAATAGACTCAACTCTCTGTATCTCAAACTTAGTCGACTTAAGTATCCATTAGTCGACTAGTAGTCCCTGTTAGTCGACTACCCTTACAACCCTAGTCGACTAACTTTCCCTGAAACAGAACCCAACTCTCTGTTTCCCAGTTTTAGTCGACTCATCCAGACTAGTAGTCGACTTAAGAATCCTATAGTCGACTAGCCCTCTCACCTAGTCGACTAATTCTGACTGTTTGACTTAGTTGATTCTGTTCTGAAATTGGATCTTACTGTTGACACATGTATGGCATATTACTTTTGTTCATGCTTCATAACTGGTACTACATGACATGTTACTTGATAGACATTATCTCTATTACTTCATGACTTGTTATTACATATCATCGCTCCATAACTTGTAAAATGTGAATATCACCACTTATCATGCCATCACTTGAACCAAGCATGATACACTTGACTTTGCATAAAATGGACCAACTTACACATGGGTCGGGGGGAAAACATGCGGATATCGATATGTGTTCGTGTTTACAGTGGTTTTAGGAATGTTGTGCAACTCATGTTCCGGTCTGACCTGCGGGCCTCCAGGGGACCGAGGGGAGTGCTTGCTCCCTCTATTACTGGTACCATCATGTTAAGGGCATACATAAGTCCCTCCTGTTTAGCCTAGCGGCTGGCTTCCGTCACCAAGCAACGGAACAATCCTGGACCGTTATCCGGGCATGTACGGGGTCCACTGTAAACATAGTTCGTCGATACAACCGCTGTTTCCAATAACAACCTTGCTTTACTAGGATATGGATCTATGTGCTCTGGGACGCTGGGTCACATAGTTAGATATCACAGTAAGACAAGTAATAATAATAAGATGTTAACTGTAAACCTAATGTATTAGGACTTTATCTCTTCATGTTTTTCATACTTGTTAGCTGATATTCCTTATATGGTTTCATACTACTCATCCATGTCTCTTAGCCACTTGGCTGTAGTCCGTTTATTGTACATGTCTTGACTCCTTGGATTTGCATATTCAGATCCGAAGCTTGGAACGAAGTGGAGCCATCCACAGAGGACCAAGCTTACTTTAGCGAGCTAGCGGACTAGCTCCAGTCCCTTCGTGCCAGACTTACCTTTTGACTCACGAGATCCTCTTTCTACTTGTGAGCTTTTTGTATACATATTTGTATATATTTCTTTTGGACTTGGTTATGATGTAATACACATGTATTGTGTAATACTTTATAATATCCTGTGATAACTTTGTATGTGTACTTCTTGTGTTGGCATATGTATAGATACCACGCTTTGTCGTGTACTCTGTTTCTGTTGTACTTTTTGCTTAGCGTATATACGTGTGGGGCAATTTCTGGCCTACGTATATACGTCGCAGTGACGTCCCCGTATCCGTGGAATCGGGGCGTTACAGGTTGGTATCAGAGCCTAGGCTCTCACACCTGAAGTACAATCGAGCGGCAAATTTTAATAATTTGCTGATGCCAACTAATATACAAAGTTATTAGATCCTCCTTGATTCTTCTTGATTCATTCCCTTGTATCCTAAACTCCTTCCAATTGTTTTCAAATTCCAGTTTTCTATTCCTAACTCGGTATGGAGCGAAGGACGGGCCGTAACCACTCGGGGCAAGCATCGAATGGACCCACAGGGGAGAATGTGGATATTTTGAAGGTCATTCAGACCATGATGGAAAACCAGCAGCAGCAGACTGAACTCCTCAGGCAAGAATTGGCAGCACCGAAGGAACAGAGGCCGGGAAATGTATCGGACTTCAGGAGGCTGCAACCAGCCATCTTCACGGGAGGCGAGAAACCATTGGATGCTGAACAATGGTTGACGGATACCACAGATCTGCTGAATGCAGCCAGGGTACCAAAGGAGAACCAAGTTGAGGTCGCCAAGATTCAGTTGAAGGATATAGCCAGAACTTGGTGGCTAGCTGAGGAGGCCAGACTGGAGAAGCCTGTCACCTGGGACACGTTCTCCAAGAGCTTCTATAACAGATTCTTCCCTGCTACTGCTCAGAAGGACATGGAGGAGCAGTTCATCAGACTCCAGCAGTGGGACAAGTCCGTGGATGAGTATGCCGCGGAATTTCTCAGACTCAGCCGCTTTGCTCCGTACATGGTAACAGATGAGGAGAAGCGAGCAAGCAGATTCCAGCAGGGCCTGCAGATGGACATACAGGTCTTCTTGATGCCCCAGCAACTGAAGACTTATTCTGAGGTTCTCACCATAGCTCGAGAGGTGGAGCGTGGGCTTGAGAAGAGGAAAGTTGACCAGATGGGGAACCAGACCATGAAGAGGCCATTTGTACCAATGGGAAGAGGAGGCCCATATAGAGCAGCAAAAGTTCAGAGACAACCATTCAGACCAGCTCCTTACCAGACGGCCAACCATTTACATTCTGTAGCTATTGTCAGAAGCCGGGCACACATTCGTCAGAATTGCCGGAGGGCAAATGGGTTGTGTTGGGTGTGGATCACGAGATCATTCTATAGAGGCTTGTCCGCACAGGAGATTGGGGATAGCCAACTAGACTTTGCCAGCACTTCCAGGACCCAATGGACAGAGAGTGCTACCAGGGCCACTTGGGCAGAGGAATCAGGGACCAGTGATGAGGAGAGCTCTTCCCCTTCCGCCACAGCATGTTGCTCGCCCCAGTCCAGAGAGGAGCCAGGACTGCAGCAGGCGTGGTAGAGGTCAGGCTTACACTCTTACAGCAGAAGAGGCTGAGACTTCAGAGGAAGTGATAACAGGTAACATCAGAGTTCATTCAAAACCTGTCCTCGCTCTCTTCGATTCAGGTGCATCCCATTGTTATATCTCAGACCATTTTGTGGCTTTGCATTCTATACCTGTTAAATCTTTAGACCACAAATGGGAGATTAGTACAGGGAATGGGGTAGTCATATCTTCTAGAGTTTGTGCTGATTGTCCAGTAGAACTTTGTGATAAGATCTTGGCCATAGATATGATCGTACTAGACACCAAAGGGTACGACGTGATCTTAGGCATGACCTGGCTCAGTCAGTACCATGCAGTTATTGATTGTAGGGAGAAGAAAATTAATTTCAGAATCCCTCATCAACCGGAGTTCCAATTTAGTGGAGAGGTGAAGTCTACCAAGGGAAAGACACGGATGACTACTTCGGAGGTTCAGAAGCAGAAGGTAACGGTGTGGGATGAATTCCCAGGAGGAGTGTTTGCTGAAATCTCAGGACTGCCACCTGAAAGGATGATCGAGTTCTCTATTGACACAGTTCCAGGAGCAGCTCCTATATCCAAGGCTCCGTACAGGATGGCACCGACGGAGTTAGAGATTTTGAAGAAGCAGCTGCAAGAATATTCAGACAGGGGATTGATTAGGCCAAGTACTTCACCATGGGGAGCTCCAGTACTGTTGGCAAACAAGAAGGATGGTGGTAAGAGACTTTGTATTGATTATAGGGAATTGAACAAGGTAACCATCAAGAACAAGTATCCTTTACCCAGGATTGATGATCTGTTTGATCAGCTTCATGGGGCCCGTGTATTCTCTAAATTGGATTTACAGTCGGGTTACCATCAGCTGAGGGTGAAGAAGGAGGATATCCGAAGACGGCATTCAGGACCCGTTATGGCCACTATGAGTTTCTAGTTATGCCTTTCGGAGTCACCAATGCCCCTTCAGTTTTCATGGATTTGATGAACCGAGTGTTCTCGCCCTATCTGGATCAGTTTGTTGTTGTTTTCATAGATGACATCCTGATCTATTCAAAGAGCTACAGGGAGCATGCGGAACACTTGAGGATTGTATTGCAGACTCTCCAGCAGGAGCAGCTTCATGCTAAGAAGGGCAAGTGTGATTTCTGGTTGGACAGCATAGCTTTCCTTGGACACATAGTTTCAGCAGAAGGAATTTCAGTTGACCCCAGCAAAGTCCAGGCAGTGAAGGATTGGCCCATTCCAAGGACGGTGACTGAGATTAAGAGTTTTCTTGGACTAGCCGGATATTACAGACGCTTTGTCCAGGATTTCTCTAGGATCGCAGCCCCGTTGACCAAGCTCACCAGGAAAGGAGAGAAGTACATATGGACAGAGGAGTGTACTGCAGCATTTGAGCAATTGAAGCAGAGGCTCATTTCAGCTCCAATCTTGAGGACTCCCTCAGGTAGAGGAGGGATGGTCATCTACAGTGATGCATCAGGTAAAGGCCTGGGGTGTGTGCTTATGCAACATGGTCATGTTATAGCATATGCATCAAGGCAACTGAAGACTCATGAGCGTAATTACCCAACTCATGACTTGGAGCTAGCAGCTGTGATATTTGCATTGAAGATCTGGAGGCATTATCTCTGGGAGATAAAGTGTTGATATACACTGATCACAAGAGCCTCAAGTATATTTCTCGCAGAAAGAGTTGAATATGAGGCAGAGGAGGTGGCTTGAATTGATGGCGGACTATGATATTGACTTGCAATATCACCCGGGCAAGGTCAATACAGTTCCTGATGCACTGAGCAGGATGCCAGAGAATAGAGTGCTTGTCCAGCTCACTCAGCAGAAGGAGTTGATTCGAGACTTCATCAGATTGGACTTGATGTTAGTTCGAAGGACTGAGAAGGCAGGACAGTTCATGACTTTGCAGATTCAGTCAGCATTGATTGATGAGATCAGGGAAGCTCAGAAGGAAGATCCCAGATTACAGACATTCCGAGCTCAGGTAGAGGCGGGATTGAGAACGGATATCTGTATTCATCCAGATGGTGCATTATACTTTGGTAGCAGACTTTGTGTTCCCAAGGAGAAGTTAGACAGAAGATTTTGGCAGAAGCACACAGTTCAGCATATTCCATCCACCCAGGGGGAAACAAGATGTATCAGGACTTGAAGAAGCAGTTTTGGTGGAATGCTATGAAGAGGGAGATAGCTCAGTTTGTAGCCAAGTGCCTGGTGTGCCAGCAGATAAAGATAGAGCATCAGAGGACAGCTGGACTTCTACAACCTTTACCGATACCCGAATGGAAGTGGGAGCACATCACCATGGATTTTGTCACGGCATTACCTCGAAGTCCTAAAGGTAATAATGCTGTGTGGGTAATCATTGACCGTCTCACCAAGTCAGCTCACTTTATACCATTCAGGGTGGGACAGTCAACGGAGGTTCTGGCGGACAAGTACATGAAGGAGATAGTTCGTCTGCATGGAGTTCCTGTCAGTATTGTTTCAGATAGAGACACCAGATTCAGATCCCATTCTGGGAGAGTCTCCAAGAAAGTTTGGGAACCCGTCTGAAATTCAGTACATCATATCATCCTCAGACAGACGGGCAATCTGAGAGGACTATCCAGATCCTAGAAGATATGCTAAGGGCCTGCATGATTGAGTTTAAGGGATCTTGGGAAGATCATCTTCACTTGGCCGAGTTTTCTTATAATAACAGTTACCAGGCAAGTATCAAGATGGCACCTTTTGAGGCACTGTATGGAAGGAAGTGTCGGTCACCGATTTGTTGGGATGAAGTCGGTGAGAGGAGACTTTTGGGGCCAGAGATTCTGATTCAGACCACAGAGAAAGTTAGAATCATCAGAGATCACCTCAGGGCAGCACAGAGCCGTCAGAAGAGTTGGGCTGACACACAGAGAAGGCCATTGGAGTTCCAGGCAGGAGATCATGTGTTTTTAAAGATATCACCTACCAAGGGAGTTATCCGGTTCGGTACTCGTGGAAAGCTTAGTCCGAGGTACATCGGCCCATTCGAGATCTTGGACCATGTGGGAGATGTATCGTACAGATTGGCTTTACCTCCATCTTTGGAGGGAGTGCACAATGTTTTCCACGTATCACAGTTGAGGAAGTATGTAAAGGATGATAGTCATATTTTGGACCATTCAGAACTGGAACTGCAGCCAGATTTATCGTATCAGGAGGAGCCGATGGCCATTTTGGATAAGAGTGTGAAGACACTGAAGAACAAGGCTATACCATTAGTGTTGGTGTCTTGGAACCGGCATGCACCAGGAGAGGCCACATGGGAACGGGAGGATGTTATCCGAGAGCGTTACCCTCAACTCTTCACATCTTGATTTGGTAAAAACTCTTTCCTTCTATTCTTTTCTACTGTTATCTTTCCTCTTATCCTTATCTATCTGTTACCTTTCCTGTTACCTTTCACCTTATGAAATTCGAGGACGAAATTTTTGTAAGGTGGGTGGATTGTAATACCCCGTTTCCAGATTACGTACTTAGTTGCGTATTCAGCTTTTCGATCGTATTTTTCGATTTACTTCCTGTATTTGAACGATTTCACTTTCAAATATCATTTTCCAATATACTAGATTTTCTAGGATTTTCTGGATTTTCCTGAATTAAAATGAATTTCTTCAAAACCGGTGTCGACCAGTGTCGCTGATCGATTCCTGGAATTTTAATTCTCAACAGTTAGGAATTTCTAGATGGTCCTTTAGACTTTATTTCTTAGAATCATATTCCCTACTTAAATACTTTTTCTGAGAATTTTATAAATTTATGAAAACTCCAACGGAGTCGGTAGATAACTGATTCCGGGATTTTTAGTTTTAAAACTATAAAGTATTTCTTAAAAAGGATTTCACTATTAGTCTTCAAATATTATTCTTGATTTTTGGTAAAATTTTCAGATCATTCCGAGATATTGGAATTTCGGACTTTTTTCAAATAATTGCAAAATCCAATCCCACTCAATTTCACCTCATTTCCCACTCACTTTCCCACCTAACCCCACTCATTCTCTCTCTCTCTCCCACAGCCGGCCAAGTGGCCAGGTGAGGGACACCTCACCCCCTCTCTTTTGCAAAAACCCCCATCACTTCCATCTTAATCCCACTCCATTCACAAAATCCCCATCTTATATATATTTTCATTTGCAATTTACCCTTTTTCTCCTTCACTTCAAGCAAAAGAGAAAACTCTCTCCCAAACCCTCTTCTCTCAACCTGAACCCTAGCTCCAAGAACACCTCAAGATCTTCTCCTCCAGCTCTAGCTTCTGATTTGGAGCTTGGATCGTAGCTCCCTTCGTCGTCAAGGATCACTGGGAGCTATTCGTCAACCACACTCTTCCCGGACTCGTAGAGCCTCAATCAAACGGTTCCAAGTGAGTATATCTACTCACCAAGACTTGAGAACTCCTTTGTATACATGTGTTGACAATTCATGTTCACTTGAGCCATAAAAATCACATTTTTAGACCCTCAAAACAAACCCTAGAAATCTGTCCTGTTTGCTGTTTTCCCACGATTAGTCGACTAGACCTAGGGACTAGTCGACTAATCCACTGTAGTTGAAACTTAACCTTTTCTGATTTCACAGTTTTAGTCGACTAGGCCAGATTTCTAGTCAACTAGATATCCCTAGTCGACTACTAGAATTCCCCTAGTCGACTCCTGAAATAGACTCAACTCTCGTATCTCAAACTTAGTCGACTTAAGTATCCATTAGTCGACTAGTAGTTCCCTGTTAGTCGACTACCCTTACAACCCTAGTCGACTAACTTTCCCTGAAACAGAACCCAACTCTCGTTTCTCAGTTTTAGTCGACTCATCCAGACTAGTAGTCGACTTAAGACCCCTATAGTCGACTAGCCCTCTCACCTAGTCGACTAATTCTGACTGTTTGACTTAGTTGATTCTGTTCTGAAATTGGATCTTACTGTTGACACATGTATGGCATATTACTTTTGTTCATGCTTCATAACTGGTACTACATGACATGTTACTTGATAGACATTATCTCATATTACTTCATGACTTGTTATTACATATCATCGCTCCATAACTTGTTAAAATGTGAATATCACCACTTATCATGCCATCACTTGAACCAAGCATGATACACTTGACTTTTGCATAAAATGGACCAACTTACACATGGGTCGGGGGAAAACATGCGGATATCGATATGTGTTCGTGTTTACAGTGGTTTTAGGAATGTTGTGCAACTCATGTTCCGGTCTGACCTGCGGGCCTCCAGGGGACCGAGGGGAGTGCTTGCCCTCTATTACTGGTACCATCATGTTAAGGGCATACATAAGTCCCTCCTGTTTAGCCTAGCGGCTGGCTTCCGTCACCAAGCAACGGAACAATCCTGGACCGTTATCCCGGGCATGTACGGGGTCCACTGTAAACATAGTTCGTCGATACAACCGCTGTTTCCAATAACAACCTTGCTTTACTAGGATATGGATCTATGTGCTCTGGGACGCTGGGTCACATAGTTAGATATCACAGTAAGACAAGTAATAATAATAAGATGTTAACTGTAAACCTAATGTATTAGGACTTTATCTCTTCATGTTTTTCATACTTGTTAGCTGATATTCCTTATATGGTTTCATACTACTCATCCATGTCTCTTAGCCACTTGGCTGTAGTCCGTTTATTGTTTACATGTCTTGACTCCTTGGATTTGCATATTCAGATTCCGAAGCTTGGAACGAAGTGGAGCCATCCACAGAGGACCAAGCTTACTTTAGCGAGCTAGCGGACTAGTTCCAGTCCCTTCGTGCCAGACTTACCTTTTGACTCACGAGATCCTCTTTCTACTTGTGAGCTTTTTGTATACATATTTGTATATATTTCTTTTGGACTTGGTTATGATGTAATACACATGTATTGTGTAATACTTTATAATATCCTGTGATAACTTTGTATGTGTACTTCTTGTGTTGGCATATGTATAGATACCACGCTTTGTCGTGTACTCTGTTTCTTGTTGTACTTTTTGCTTAGCGTATATACGTGTGGGGCAATTCTGGCCTACGTATATACGTCGCAGTGACGTCCCCGTATCCGTG
>JAVJIF010033117.1:0-108163 GCA_038442645.1 Agave tequilana
CCCAGTGCACACTGGCGTGCACGTCGTGCACGTCCGGTCGACCGACCCGGTCGACCGGCCTCTGTCAGTTCTGAAAAATCAGAACTGGCAGAACCAGAAAATAGGGATTAAGGATTGGTCTTTTGGCTTATAAAATCCCAGAAATTCACAGTAAATCCAGAAAAATAGTTTCATTCAAAATAAAAACTGTTTTTAGAAAAATATGTTTTTCTAAAACTTGTTTTTTCCATAACTTCACAAAATACAAAAACAAGATATTTTGAACTTATAAAGCAAAGTGTGTATGGATATGATCCACCACACAATCAAGATGAATATCTAGTTTTTTGACATAAAACACTAACTTGTTTTGGTTAAAGGATATGTATATAAGAAATTACCAAAACCCAAAGTAGATATTTTGTCATAAGGAAATCTCATCAAATACAAAAACAAGATATACTTTTAAAGCATAGTGTGTATGGATATGATCCACTACACAAATAAGATGAATATCTAGTTTTTGACAATAGGCTCTAAGCATGGTTTTGGATATAAGATATGTAACTATGAAATACCAAAAACCAAATTGTATTTTATCACAAATAAAAATTCTTTTCTTAAATAAAAATTCTTTTATGAAGCAATCTTATAAAGAGTTCTATCAAGAGTGTGTGTGTGATATAACTTGAGCAATCCACCAATCTATTCTATCCTTTACATTTTTATCTAAAACAAATAAAAATCTATACCTAGACACAAGTCTTCATCCTCTTGAAGTCTTCACTTGAAGGCTTCTCATTTTCTTGACTTGGTCTACACATGCAATCCACCGAGCTCATCTCTAGATGTGATCTTGATGCATAGGCTCATGAATCACCGGTGCTAAGCTTTCAACTTGACTTTAAAATCCTTTGTTGAAGCTCCACACCTACTAAGATCTGATAAGGAATCTGTCACTAATTTAACACAAGATCATTAGTAATCATAACTTCATGAGTTGATCATCATCAAAACTAGGGTGATAGGCCTTTGGGCCAACAATCTCCCCCTTTTTGATGATGACAAAACTCATGACGTTATATATGCATGGATTAAAGTAAAGCTTCAAAGAAGCTCCCCTTAACTCATGCATACAAATCAATAATAAATATGATCATGAAGCCATGAATATGGATGCAAATATGGAGATGCAACAAGCATAAATCAAAATCTTTTTACTCCTATTTGCATAAGTCAAAACACATATGCATAAATACAAATCTTAATTCCCCTTAAGTAAGAAGGACAAATACTTCTCCCCCTTAAGCAAGGAAATCATGCATATATCAAACAAAAACACAAATACTTCTCCCCCTTTTTGTCAATCAATCAACAAAGGGTTCAAAGTAAAATCAAATCAAAATTTTGAATTTTTCTCATCAAAACAAAATCATTAATTCTATTTTATCAAAACAAATTTTGAATTTTCTCTTTGATATCAAATAAAAATATTGATACCATTTAAAATCTAATGCTAAGCTTGAAAAATAAGATTTGAATTAGCTTAGCATTAACAACACATGAAGAATTCGAACTAGTTAAATGAGAGTGTTTTAACAACTAGTACGAAATCCTTCTATCACGGAATAAATCTAAGGATTTTCATGAAATAGCAATGAAACACAAAACACTCAAACACTCTAATCTATAAAGTCCAAATAGTTTCAAAAGAAGTGAGTGTACAATGTTATGTGAAACATGGCATCATGAAAATGGCAATAAGGGACAATATTCCTTAGAAAATCATAAACATCAAAATCATCTCACACATTTTTTTTTATTAAATCATTAAAAAACAAAATCTATATGTCAAGATATATGTATGTTTTGACAATACATGAAATATACATACATATCTCTTAAACTCAAGTGAGTCTATATGAATGGATTTGCATTGAGGCAAAAGACTCAAGAGTTTATACATGTATATTTTAAGGTTTGGCAAATACCATATACATGAAATAAAAGGCACATGATCATAATTAAATCCAAAAGGTGAACATAAGTTTAAATATGTATGAATCATCAAAACTAAGCAATACAAGTACATTTCAAGGGTTCAAATAAGCATTTAAGCACACTTACTAATAGATCTTTTGAGGCCCATGATATGTTCAAGTATAAATCCTAGTGTTGACAAAAACTAACATATAAACTAATATTCAAATCATGAAGCATTAAATTTTAAGAAAAATTGAATCATGTGACAATCTCAAAACTATTTGAAGAATACATAACTAGTATAAATTGTTTTTGAAACTAGTTAAAGATCCTTCAATATGTCAAATCATATGTTTTTTCATGAATGAGACTAAGTACATAAAAATCTAAGCACTCATAGTCCATAAAGCTCATAAATATATTTTTGAATAAAAGATGAGTGTTCAAAGGTTATTAAATAGTATTTTCATGAAAGTTTTCATTGAAGCTCAAATCACATAGAAATCATTGTTATCAAAACAAAATCATTTTATTAAAAACTACAATCTTCATGGTATATGTATGAATTATACAAATCTAACAATACACATACATATCCCAAATTGTAAAAGATGTCTATCAATATTTGCATGAAAGCTAGAGACTCACGGGTATACATGTATTTTATTAGATTGAATTAAACACACATATACATGAAGTAAAATCAAAGATAGGCATAACAAGTATAATGACCGAATCATCAAAACTAGCCTATACACATGCATATAGTGGATACAATGAGCATGAAGTCCAAATATATATGAGTCAATTGTAGTTCACTATACATATATGTATAAATGCAAGTTTTGACGCATTCTACATTAAGCATGTAAATGCCACATGAAGCACATAAAATCTAAACATGAACATGCTATGAATGATATTATGAACATAAAGCATGTACATAAATAAAATAGGAGTTTAGAAATTGTTACCAACTCCAAAGCTCCTAGCATGGTGGTTGACCCACCAGTTCCTTGATAGCGATGCAACCCAAAAGTATTCCATCATGTCCAAGTGCATCCACTACCAAGGTACCATCCCTCTCACGTTTTGTGAGAGCCCTCACCTACATCACAAGCAAAAGGTGGGGGTTTTGGTACCCATATTTTCTTGGGTCCTTTGGGGTTAGCTTTATTATAAGGAACCCAAATCCTTTAGACATAGCAAAATATAAGTTGGCTTCTTATCAAAACAATATTTTGCTAAATGGCCTTTGCGACCACAATGTGTACAAGTGTACACCCTATCATGATGCTTATAAGTGTGATTGTGATCGTGATGTGCAACATAAGCATGAGCATGATGTGTGTGCATGAGCATGGGGAACTTGTTTCTTTTGAAACAAAGATTCCAACTTAGAATGATTGAATGCACATGTGCTCAAATTAGAGCTCAAATTTTCTATCTTATTTTTCAAATTCTTAATCTCATTAGTTGTGGCATGTAAAGCATGGTGAGATAAAGAATCATTTTTCTTTTTCTTTTGAAAAACATTATCCTTTTCTTTTTCAACAAATTTTCTTTTTAAGATTTATTTTCTTGAAAAACGATTTCCTTTTGTTTTTCCACCAATCAATCTTATCCTTCAAAATAGTGTTCCCTTCACATAAATCATTTATTTTGAAAATAGGAAACATTCTCATTTTTCAAAACTTTATTTTCTTTTTCTAAACATGCAAGTTTATTTCTAAAAGAATCATTTTCTACATGCATGCAATCAATGTTCTTTTTCAAATTCTTGTTATCTTTTCCAAGCATGCAATGTTTACCTCTAAAAGAGTCATGTTCTACATGCATGCAAGCAATATCCTTTTTCAATTTTTATTTTCCTTTTTAATTATGTCATATCTCTCAAGCAATAATTGGCAAAATGAATTAGCTCATCATATGACATAGTAGCATCCTCATCCTCGGATTCGGAAGTTACCTCAAGGGGGTTATCCCCTTGGACCATGTAGCACTTGTTGGAGGTGTCGCTTCCAACATCCGAATCGCTCCCGCATAATATAGATCCTTTTCGCCAAGGGAGGTGATGATGTTCCAAGCTACAAAAGCCGATTCAATGTTAGAAACTAGATAAATAATCATCATTTAGGGTACATTAGGAGCATGAAGGGCTTTTGCATTAGCCTCAGTGTACTTGCTATTGAACAATAATCATTATTAGTAGTAGCAAGATAAGCATGAATTCCTAAGGCCTTGAGGTACAATGACATCTTAACCTTCCAAGTTTGGATGTTAAGAATATCAAAGGTGGGTGGTGACATGAAGTCCATGGTGAGGTGTGTGTGTACAAAAATATTGTGATTAGCCTAAAAGGAGGATCTTTAACTCTTAGGTTGTTAGACCCAATATCAAGAGCACTAGCTCTGATACCAATTGTAAGATCACCTAGAGGGGGGTGAATAGGTGATGGCTAATCTAATGGTCACTTATGAACAAATAATGCGGAATTAAAACTAAGATGACCAATTAAACTTCTTTTAATTAAACACTTATGTATAACACAAGAGTGTTGCAATTCCCCTTGCGAGCTCTGGACAAACTCCTCTAGATTCCCCTTGAATGGGTTGAGGTGCCGCGTTGGCTCTCTTGGTTGAATACAAGTGTTAGCACAATCCCACGCAAGTATATATCAAATATGCACAAGGGTATATCAAGCATGTAATAGTAAAGACAATGTAAGTAATGCAAGATATAAAAGACAAAATAGAGAAAGAGAGCAAGAGATAGCAATCGCAAACACAAGGGTATGTTTTCGAGGTTCGAGCACACTTACTCTACATCCCCGCCTTCGACACACGAAGGATTTCCACTATGCAAGATCCCCAACGGATCTTCCTTTGGTGCCGCAACACCTACAAGCTCTCGGACTCCCTTGTCCGTACACCACAAGCCCACCGGCTCAATGAGGGCGCACCTCAAACCACCGAGTTCACACAAGAACTCTACCACACACGAGCACACTTGCCCGTCTCCTCAAAATACAATGGAAATCTCTTTGGTGATCTAACACTTGATCACCAATTACAAAAGCTCACTACAACACTTTCCTATAGGATAGATATGTCTATGGATGCTCAAGTGAAGTGTGAGAAATCAAGGAAAGAAAGCTATGGTGAAAGACACAAGAAATCACTTTTACACTCTCTTGATAAAATCCCTTTTAGATGGGAAGTATTGGCACTCAATTTTGTGGAGAAAAACTCTTCTAAAAGTATCAGAAAAACTGGCTCAAGAGTCTCTAAAATCTTCACCTCAAAACAGTTGACAAGATCCCAATTTATAGGCTGCCAGAAATAAGAGCCGTTGGGTTCTGTCAGAGCTACCGGTCGACCGGTCCGGTCGACCGGCAACGGTCAAAAATCCGACCGTTGCAGACTCCGGTCGACCGGCCCGGTCGACCGAGGCAACTGGAGAAGAGAGTAAACTCTCTGTCGGTCGACCGACCCGGTCGACCGATGTTTCCCGAGAGCAAAGCTCTCTGAAGCGGTCGACTGGCCCGGTCGACCGATCTCCAGTGCACACTGGCGTGCACGTCGTGCACGTCCGGTCGACCGACCCGGTCGACCGGCCTCTGTCAGTTCTGAAAAATCAGAACTGGCAGAACCAGAAAATAGGGATTAAGGATTGGTCTTTTGGCTTAATAAAATCCCAGAAATTCACAGTAAATCCAGAAAAATAGTTTCATTCAAAATAAAAACTGTTTTTAGAAAAATATGTTTTTCTAAAACTTGTTTTTTCCATAACTTCACAAAATACAAAAACAAGATATTTTGAACTTATAAAGCAAAGTGTGTATGGATATGATCCACCACACAATCAAGATGAATATCTAGTTTTTGACATAAAACACTAAACTTGTTTTGGTTAAAGGATATGTATAAAGAAATTACCAAAACCCAAAGTAGATATTTTGTCATAAGGAAAATCTCATCAAATACAAAAACAAGATATACTTTTAAAGCATAGTGTGTATGGATATGATCCACTACACAAATAAGATGAATATCTAGTTTTTGACAATAGGCTCTAAGCATGGTTTTGGATATAAGATATGTAAACTATGAAATACCAAAAACAAATTGTATTTTATCACAATAAAAATTCTTTTCTTAAATAAAAATTCTTTTATGAAAGCAATCTTATAAAGAGTTCTATCAAGAGTGTGTGTGTGATATAACTTGAGCAATCCACCAATCTATTCTATCCTTTACATTTTTATCTAAAACAAATAAAAATCTTATACCTAGACACAAGTCTTCATCCTCTTGAAGTCTTCACTTGAAGGCTTCTCATTTTCTTGACTTGGTCTACACATGCAATCCACCGAGCTCATCTCTAGATGTGATCTTGATGCATAGGCTCATGAATCAACCGGTGCTAGCTTTCAACTTGACTTTAAATCCTTTGTTGAAGCTCCACACCTACTAAGATCTTGATAAGGAATCTGTCACTAATTAAACACAAGATCATTAGTAATCATAACTTCATGAGTTGATCATCATCAAAACTAGGGTGATAGGCCTTTGGGCCAACAGTAATTATACACTCCTACATAAACTATTTTTACTACTTCACATATTTCTACTATTTCTATTATTTCTAGTATTTCTACTATTTCATAGATTTCTTGGTAATTGATTATTTATTTACTTGTTTAATCCTAAATACGCCCCTACCTGCTCTTTACAAGAAAATTTTGGGTGTCACATATTCGAACTTTCAAATTGAGAAGCTAGGGTTTTGGGTTGAGTTTGAGTTTGAGTTTGAGAGAGAGGGGGGAGGGTACCTGGGCCTGTGCTTCGCTGCCAACTGAGAGAGAGAGAGAGAGAGAGAGGAGAGAGAGAGAGAGAGAGTCGAGAGAGAGAGAGAGAGAGACGCCTAATCGGGATGGGGGAGAGAGAAAGACGCACGCGAGAAAGAGAATTAGATTCGAGAGAGAGAGAGAGAGAGGGAGGGAGGGGGGAGAGAGAGACGCGCGGGAGAGAGAATCAGATTCAGGAGACAAAGACGTGCGCGCAAGAGAGAGATTAATTGGTATTTGGGTTTGTTTTATGAAGCGGATGGGTTTTTAAAGCGGGTTTTTTGTTACAAACTCGACCCGCATCAAACCTATATAACTATATTACATAAACTGGGGAGGCCTAACAAAACTGGGGCCCTAGGTGGCTGCCTAGCTCGCCTACCCCAAGGGCCGGGTCTGCCTGCTTGATAGCCATGAGCTTGTCATTCAGTTTAGATGATTGCGTGTCTAGCTTGATAATAATGAATTTTTCTTCTTACTATTATTTTACAAGAAAGTGCCCCTATTAGGGGCTGAGGCAAGTGATTGAACTCATCAGTTTAATGGATTTTTTGAAAGATTTAAAATAATTATATAGATAGTTGTATTTTCCTAATAATACTTATAATTATATAATTAATCAATTGTTTGTGTTGCAATAAAATTATGTTAATAAATAAATTATATTATTCTTCATGTTGAGTAAATATTTGTTATGAAAATATATATTTCAAATAAATAAATTATATATTTTACAAATACATGCATGCGGGTATATATATATTTCTCTGGAAATTTGTGTGTGCAAACAATATTGATAAATAAATTTTATACAGAATTTTTTTATCTAAAAATATTTTAGGTCAAAAATACTGCGTGTAAATATGTAATACTCCTATTCTGCAATACTAATTATTAATAACAGTAATATTATATTAATAATAAGTTATAATTATTCTTACTATTCTTAGTCCACACATATGAGCCCGACCCACTTTCTTTTTCCCTCTCTTTTCCTCTCATTTGCTTTGAATCAAGCCCAGAGGCCCAGCCCAATTTCTTTATTTTTCTTTCTCTTTTTCTTTCTCCTTTTCTTTTCCCTCATTTCCTCTCCCTTCCCTGACTTTTCCCCTTGTTGCCAACCAACTCCTCCACGTTCCCTTCGCTTCACCATCATCATCTCCTCTTTATACACACACACACATACAGATTTATATGAGTTAGACTACAAAATAAACGTTTACTTTTGGGTTCAACTCAACACGGTTCAAAATACCATGTTTCGGCATTCAAATGCAAGATCCACTCCGTTAAAGTTGATCTACATTATTTGAAGTCTCTAAAAATTAAAAACCATGCCATTTGAATACTTTTTGCTTAGCCATCAAGTGGGTGCAAAACAAACGGCTGAAAATAGCATATTACTTAGATCTACTTCTTTAGACACACAAATGCTTGATCTGACTGTTTCATCATGATCTAAATACTTAAAACCCTCACATAATAATTTTTGTTAGATTTTAAATATTCTACACCGTTAATCTATCCAACTCACTACTTTCGACCCTCCGTTTTGCGCCTACTTGATCTATAAACAAAAAGTATTCAAATGGAATGATTTTTTGTTTTTAGAGACTTCAAAAGATATAGATCAACTTCAACAGATGGATCTTGCATTTGGATGTCAGAATATATGATTTGAACAGTGTAGACTTGGCCCCAAAAATAAACATTTATTTTGTAATCCAACTATATATATATATATATATATATATATATAATATATATATATATATATATATATATATATATATATATATATATATATATATATTATATATATATATAGAGAGAGAGAGAGAGAGGGAGGGACTTGTGTCATTCCGAAGGATTCGAGGTCGAGCCTTTCCTACTCAAATACAATCCTACGACAGTCGAGTGCAAGATCCACTCTATTGAAGTTAATCTATATTATTTCAAGTAACTAAAAATAAAAAATCATATATTTTGAATACTTTTTACCCATCCATCAAAAAGGCGTAAAATGGATGACCGAAATAGTGAGTTAGTTTAACTGGGTAAAATATTTGAAATCTAACAAAAATTGGCTGGTAGGGATTTTTAAGTGTTTAGATCATGATGAAATGATCGGATCGAGAATTTGTATATCTAAGAATGTAGATCTAAGTAATATGATATTTTTGGCTGTTCATTTTGCGCCTACTTGATAGGCAAAAAGTATTAAAAATACATGATTTTTTTAGTTACTTGAAAAATGTAGATCAATCTCAACGGAATGGACCTTGCATTTGATGTCGTAGGGTTGTATTTGAGTGGGAATGATTCAGCCTCGAATCTTTCTGGAATGACAGAAGTTTATATATATATGTATAGTGAGTTGATCCTCTAAGAACGGTTCTCACGAATTCATGTGAGAACTTTCACGTGGGCCGTCGGATCTGATAGAGATCTAATTTTATTTGATTTGATCTATCAGATCCGACGACCCACGTGAAAGTTCTCACAGAAATCCGTGAGAACCGTTCTTAGAGGATCAGCTCCCTATATGTATATCTCTCTCATGAAAATTATTATTGTATAACATAATTTATGACATTTCATTATTAAATTCCTTTAAAAAAACAAAATAATTATATTAATTATTATTATCACAATTTATAATATAGCCATTAACAATTATCAACTTGGAGCGATGATGTTGCAACTCGTGACATTTGATGTAATATCCCTCAATTAACAATAGAAAATTTTTGCTACAGCCACCAACTTTGCTTCATAATTAGAAAAAAAACCCAGCTTCATAATTTTGTCCGCTACAGCCTTATCCACATCAGTATAAACTGATTTCGCCTACTATCACTTTTTATATATTTTATTTTCTCTTTTACCTTTCCCTATTACTCTTGACGTTACTCACCCAACCCCGACGTAGAGTCATTCACGGATCGACGTGCGCGATCAGGTCGCCGTGAGGGCGGAGTCCCTAAATTTTTTTTTTAGATCGATTTTTTGTGGGTCTCGTTTGTTCGTTCTCACGATGAGTTTTGTTTGTATTTAGATCTAAAAAGTATTAGGAATTATTTGATAATAGTGAAAGAGTTTGCTGATGATGCGATGCTGATATGAGTTGCAGCAGTACAAAAGTAATACCTTCTCCTAGGGAAAAAATATAAAAAAAATACTACTTTTCAGAAGACAATTAATTGGTTCTTTTAACTTTGAATTGCAGCAGTAGGGTTGACCTTCCTGACAGTTCTTTTCGCATCTCCAACAGTGGGCAGCAGCATTTCTGCAGTGATGTAGAGATTCAGAGAAGCAAACAGAAGATTACTAGTGGTAAAGAGACAAAACTCATTTTGATTTTTTTTTTTTACATAAGTTCCCCTGTCCCCCTTGATCGATGAAGGTTCTATTGAGATTCTACACCCAAAAATCCAGCAAAGCAGTTTGATGGTGCTTCACCATTCACGACTTACCAGTGAAAAGGGAAGTAACTGATGATACAGCCACACAATGTTTAGATTCAAGGAAGTGGGCGGAAGTGAGAAAGTGAGAAGCAGGTCTTTTTTTTTTTTTTTTCTTTTGAAAAATGAGAATTTGTGTGTATTTTTTCCGGTAATTGGTTGGTAATTGGGAAGTGAAAGTGAAAAATATATTATATTTTTGGGTATTTGATTAGTAATGTGGAAGTGAAAGTGAAAAGATTGGCTACAAAGTTGACCGTAAAATAATATTAAAATAAAAATTAATTATGAAAAATTTGGACTGTAATTAGAATGAAAGTAAGATTTACATGATCATAAAATTAACTGTTTTGAGTTACAACTTATTACAAATGAGATTTATATGATGACAAATTTAACTACAACACCCTGTAAGTGAGAAAATTGTTATGTAAAAGAGAAAAGAGAAAAGGAGAAGGGTTTTTTCATTTTCTTTTTTTAGTGTTTAGATGGACAACGGAAGCGGGAAATGACGCTTCCGACTTCCTCACTTTCGCCCACTTCCTTGAAACCAAACAGCCTACCATGAAAATGGAAGAAGAAAAAAAAAGAGAAGGGAAATCTAACTTTCATCACAGTCGCAGGAGGCAGACAGTGAGTGATATCTTAGAAGAGAATGTTAATATAAATTAGATGAAAGAAAAGGATGACAATAAGCATAAAGTATTTGGTTCAGTTGAGAAAGGCACAAGGTTGTATACCAGTGCAGTGGATATATCAATTATAGTTTACAAATAAATCAAAATGACTACCTTGAGCTAGGAGAGGGAATTGTACTAGATATATGTCTTAGCAATACTGGACTTTTGTTGATAACAGTGACAACTTTGCCCAGTCTTATGTTGACAAAGGAAACAATTAACCCAATGATTGTGAATATACGTGGTCTTTTATTCTTTTAGATTGCTTCTTGTAACACGCCGGTCCCGCAGGTACGGAGACGTTATGACGACGTATATACGCAAGACAGAAATACCCTTACGTATATACGCTAAGTCTCAGTATAGAGAATAAATACTATATACATAATAATTTCCAGTATAAATAAGTACAAGGATACCTGCAAGTGAACCAGTGATCATGATGGATATGGAAACATGGAATAAATCAAAATAAAAATAGAATAATAAAGATACCTATGAAGGATAAAGGTGATGAGTCTCCTAAGTGTATCCGGGAAATATCTGATACTATAATGTCTCAGATTTCCAACCTGAGTACGCAAACCCTGGGTCATCAGAAAGCGACCTACTGAGTAGTAAAATGAAGGAACAATAATATATACTATAGTAGTACTATTACGATAATATATAATACATGTTAGGATAACAGTGATAGGATATAAATATTCTTATAATCGGTATATCAATATTACAAGTATTTTATCAGTACTATAATATCATAAATACATAGCATGTTGTAACAGTGTTGCCTCTCAGTACTATATGCTACATGACAATACTATAATAATGCCAATCGGGATCAGTTCTTTATGTATCAATTTACTTTATATTATGGTATTAACATGTTAGTATTTTGTATATGGGTAATAATATTCAGTATTTAGTTACACACTAATAATATCAGTTTGTTTAATTAACATGTGTCAAGTCTTAGTTATTTTTTATTTATTGTTTAAACTAATAGTAATAATGACGGTAACATGACAGTAACAGTGCAAACAGAAATGATCATATTACAGTGCCTTGAGTACAGGAATAGAGTGTCTACAGTGAATACATAGAATGCAGTGTATACATGTACATGCTGGCGGATAAGGAATCAGAAAAAGTAACATAATATAAACAGACAATAATATACATGGATCGAGCATTGCATTTTATTTATACAATAATAACAATCAGTATCACCTGATATTTTAATCACCCTCTTCCAGTGTCCCTATACAGTTCACACTGAAGCCCGCACCCCAGTCGAACCAATCCGGACATGGCATACGGGTACCATTATCCGAACGGAGAGAATGACCAAATAGCAAGTGTTCCTGACTGAAATCACCTAGAGGGGGGTGAATAGGTGATAATGCTAATCTCGAAACTAAATGCGGAAGCTAAAAACTATTTTGCAACACACTTAATACAACCAACAAGTGTAGCCGAATTCCCCGTGAAGGGCTCTGGACTAACTCCTCTTGATTCCCCTAGATAAGGGTTGAGGTGCTATATGAAGCTCTTGTGGTTAAGTATAAGTGAGGCACACACACACAAGCCAAGCATAAATGGATATATAACAATATGAATGATGCAAGACACAACACAAGCAAATAGTTATGAATGATATGAATGATGCACAACACAGATAAAGGAAGAGAGAGTTAAGAGACAATGGATCAAACGCAAACACAAAGATATGTTTCGAGGTTCGAGCCCCTAGCTCTACGTCCCCGCCTTCACCGAGAAGGATTTCTAATCCACTATCTTGTCCACCGAGGACTCCCACCGAGGGAACCTCCACCGAGGAGGATTTTTACAACAAGGGAGTACCGAACTCCTCTCTCAAACACCACCTCACAACTGAGGGGTAGGCCCGTAGCTAAACAACCACAATCCACCTCTACCGAAGAGGGTTACAAACTAAACTCCACCTCTCACAAGAGGGAGCAAACCACAATCTCAACCTCTACCAAAGAGGGAGCAAACACCACTCCAATCAACCTCTACCAAAGAGGGATACACAAAACAAGGAGGGTTTACAACTTAGAGGTTTCCACAACCTCAAACAATCTCTTTTCCACAAAACAAAGATCCTAATAGAATAGGATAGAAGATAGCTCAAGTGTGAAAAAACTAGGTGTTTGGAAAACAAAAACTCAAAGAAATAATCTTGGGAAAACTCTTGAAGATAATGAAAATGAAGAACAAACACAAATCTCCCAAAATTCTATTTCCTTTGATTTTTCCAAAAACCTAAAACAATATAAAGATAGATCTTTTGGCACTTAAACACTTTTGAAAACTTGTTTTTAAAACCAGAGAATAGGAAAATTTTTGCTCTTGAAAAACTTAGCCAAAATCCCAAAGAAATGGGGTTTATATAGGCCAAACAGAAAACAAGCCGTTGGCTGATTCTGACAGCCAGACAACTGGCGGTCGACCGCCCGGTCGACCGCCAACGGTCATAAATATGACCGTTGGGGCATCCCGGTCGACCGCCCGGTCGACCGCAATGTTACAGAGAGCAAAGCTCTCTGTCCGGTCGACCGAGCAGTCGACCGGCCCAGTTGCTGGCCAGACATGCACGGACCTGTGCACGTCGGTCGACTGGCTATGGAATACGGTCGACCGTCTCGGTCGACCGCCAAAGCCTGGCAGCCAAATTTCTGGGTCAGAAAACATGTTAAAAAATATTCTAATAAATCTTGTAAATCTTCTAAAAATTCACAAAAATAGTTTTATTATTTTGCATTGATATATAAACATGTAATAAAAATTTCAACTCAAATATCAAGCATATGAAACCATTTTTGTGTCTAATCATTTTTACCAAAAAAATCAAAACATGTATTTTATCAAACTTGGATTTTTCAATAGGAAATCTGATTTTTCTTAAACCTCATGAATAGACATATCAAAATAAGTTTTTTAAGATATGAAGCATGTATGTATATTGAACACATCTAATATACATAAAAATCATTTAAACTTGTTTTGATCTAAAACTATTCATGAAAACTAAAATCCATAAAACGTGTGTGTTGTGCACTTGAGCATATCAACTATACTAAGTTTTACAAATGGATTTAAACACACTAAACTATGGATACCTAAGTCTTCTTGACGATCTTCAATCTTCAAGTCGACTCGATCCAAACCGTAATCCACGAGCGAGTGCAATGAATGATCTAGATGCTTGGGCTCTGAAATCACTATGTGAAAGGCTTCAAAACTCCTTTGTTGAAGCAATCACCAACTAATATCTTGATTAATGATCTGAAACTAAACATCACAAGATAATTAGCAAACATAACTACATGAGTTAATCATCATCAAAACTAGAGTGGAAGGCCCCTGGGCCAACAATCTCCCCCTTTTTGATGATGACAAAACTCATGGAGTTATATATGCATGGATTAAAGTTAAGCTTCAAGGAAGCTCCCCCTTAACTCATGCATAGCAATAAACATAATAAATATGCAATGAAAGCTCATAAACATGTATGCATAGTTACGCATAAAACAAGGTATCAAATGCAAAAACATGCTCTTAAATAATGCTCTTGATACCAATTAAACAATTAAACGACAAACAAATAAATAAAACATACATAAACTCACAGATAATTCTCCCCCTTTTTCTCAATCATCAACAAAGGGGTCCAAGTAAAAACAAAACATTCTTCTCACCCTTTTTGTCTAAAACACAAATAAAATCAAATAGGGGTTACAATCAATTGAGATATCAATTAAAAATATGTCAAGGTAGCATCTTGATACCAATTGAAAATTGAACATAGATCAATAATGGTATATGCGATATACATTCATGAAGAGGAAGATGTGAAGCTTCCCAACATAGATACATTACATGAAAAAGGGATGACAAGACCTAATTCACATAACATACACTATGCAATGCATAAGAGGAGATGTGAAGCTCCCCCTACACACGTGTACCACATAAAGAAGAGTTGTCAAGCTCCTCAATACAAGATACACTCATCATGAATCTATATGTAGAAGAGATGTTAAGCTCTCCTTGCATATAGGCAATACAGATCAAAACTTTTGAATATTTCCTTTAAACAAAATTTTGAGATTTCAATTTAAATCATTCAAATAAACATCTTGATATCAAAAGAGAGTATTTTTCTTTTTAAGCATATGATATCAATTTGAAATTTTTATTTTCTATCATAAAGTAAGGGAGTGAAAATACAAATACCAATTGAAATATGAAAATCGAATTTTCTCCCCTTTATGAAATACAAACTAAACACATGCATAAGCTTATTTTAAGAATACCAATTGAAAACTAATCAATTGAAATATGATAGTCATTAGCAATTCAAGCTTAGCATAAACAAAATTTGTGCTCAAGAGATAGGGATATAATAAGCACAAATAAAACATATATGTATGAAAAATTAGATACCAATAGAAATTGATACCATTAGAATTGAAAGCATACATACATAAACACATATGAGTATACAAGAAGATCAAGATTGATACCAATTGAAAGAATTCAATGATACCAATTGAAACAACAATAATAGCAAGTGTATACCTCATATCACAATGAAGAATACGAACTAATTAAAATGAAAAGTTTTGTTAACTAGTACGAAATCCTTCAAGAAAGGAATAAAATAAAAATATTTTTCATGAAAAATGAAATCCACAAGATATTCAACACTCAAGTCAACAAAGCACATATAGGACTCATGAAAACAAAACATGAGCAAACAAGTAGGATGAGTGCATAATTAAAAATGTGAAGATCATGATCATGAAAGTATTCAATTAAGCTCAATATTCCTTAAACATAAAAACTCATTAAAAACTATTTAATCTTCAAGGTATATATATGTCTTATACAATCTAAAGTATACATACATATCCAAACACAACGAGTCCGCAAAGATATATGCATGAAGGCACGTGGCTCAAAAGGTTGTATATGTATAAACAATAGTTTGGATAAAATGGACATATACATGAAATTTAAACATAAAAAAAATCTAAAAATGAGAATACAAGTTTAAAATGCATAGATCATCAAGACTAGACTATACTAGCACATCTAATGGGTTCAAATAAGCATTCAAGCTCAAACATATATAAATTTATTTGTGGCCCACTATATGTACAAGTATATACCAAGTTTTAATGAAAACTAACATCTAAACATGTAATCAACGCATGAAGCATAAAAACAAGATATGAATAAACATGAAAAATATAAACATGATTATTATGTAAATTCACATGTTATTAGAGTTATGATAAACATGATAGCTAAACAAAGGTGAGAACACTAAAATAATGGTCCATATTAAACATGGGTGTCTCAAAGGCTATACATGCATGTCAGTGATCTAATAAACATAGCATTTTCATAATAATCTAAAAACATCAAATCATAAGATAATAAACATGAAAAGCATGTAAACAATAATTAGGAGTTAGAGACCGTCACCAAAACCTATGAGGTAACTCTCCATGTCTCCAAAATAATGTGGTCCTCCCACCAAACATTCCTTGAAAGTGATGCATCCTAATTAATCTCCATGAAGCTCGGAACGCATCCACTCTATGGTACCTATACTCTCACGTCATGCGAGAGCCCACACCTACATCATAAACAAGAGGGGTGGTCTTTGATACCCATATCTTTTTGGGTCCATGGGGGTTAGTCCCTTCTCTAACCCAAACAAATTTATTTGCTAAATTAACATCATGTATTCTATCATAGCAAAGTTTAGCAAGGTGGCCCTTACGTCCACAATGTGTACAAGTGTACACATGAGCATACAAGTGATGATGGTGTCCGTGAGGAGCGTGTGTATGCCGTGGAGGGTGTGCATGCATAATAGATGGAACTTGTTTCTTTCGAAACAAAGATTCCAAACGTGTATGGCTCTTGGCACATTGGCTCAAAGTGGAGCCCAAACAATCAACACTCTTCTTAAGCATGGATATGTCATTTTCAATTAAAGAAGAGGTGACACATGCAATAGGTGTTGTGGGTGAAACTACCCTAGCATGGCAAACATGAGAAGATAATTTATTTTGCAAAAATTCATTTTTCTTTAAACAAGCTTCTAAATCATTTGAAATAGAAATTATTTTATTTTTCAAAGCAACATTCTCTTTTAAAACAAAATTAACTTTTGAAGACAAGTTTTTATTTTTCTTTAAAACATCATTGCAATCAATTTTAGACTTTAAAAATTTATTTTCCTTTAGAGCAAGGTTTAGTTGAGATCTCAATGAATCCCTTTCATTATAGACATCAACCTTCTCTTGCAAAACATTGTTAATTTTAGAATGCAAACTTTTATTTTCATTAACAATTCCTTGACTTTTATTTTTCAAAACATTATATTTTTCAATCAATTTTTCACAAACAATAGAAAGTTCTTCATTCAAAGCATGGGCATCAATATGATCATCACATGAAGAACTAGAATCAAAACTATCTAGTTGAGTTTCCGATTGTACCTCCAGGGAGTCATTCCCTTGGACCATGAAGCATTGTGAATCGGATTCTCTACTAGACTCCTCCAGTTGGATTGGCAATTGAAGCTTGGAGGTGGATGTGGTTGTCAACTTGTTCCACACTGCAAAGGCGGAATCAAGATTAGAAACATGCATAAGATAATCTTTTGAAAGCGTGCTTCTAATAGCCTCAAGGGCTTGTGTATTGGCCCCTATATGATTGCTATTACCAAGATAGCATTTCTTGGTAGCGGCAAGGAAAACATGCAAACCTAGGGTCTTCAAATACATGGACATCCTATATTTCCATGTGTCAATGTTGGAGACATCGAATATGGGAGGTGAAAAGAAATCCATGGGTGTAAACTATATGTGTGCAAACAAGCAAAATGCAAATGATAGATTAGCAAACAAGGATCTCACTCCTAGGATGTTAAGCCTAAGTATCAGGAGCGTAGGCTCTGATACCAATTGAAATCACCTAGAGGGGGGGTGAATAGGTGATAATGCTAATCTCAAAACTAAATGCGGAAGCTAAAAACTATTTTGCAACACACTTAATACAACCAACAAGTGTAGCCGAATTCCCCGTGAAGGGCTCTGGACTAACTCCTCTTGATTCCCCTAGATAAAGGTTGAGGTGCTATATGAAGCTCTTGTGGTTAAGTATAAGTGAGGCGCACACACACAAGCCAAGCATATAATGGATATATAACAATATGAATGATGCAAGGCACAACACAAGCAAATAGTTATGAATGATATGAATGATGCACAACACAAATAAAGGGAGAGAGATTTAAGAGACAATGGATCAAACGCAAACACAAAGATATGTTTCGAGGTTCGAACCCCTAGCTCTACGTCCTCGCCTTCACCGAGAAGGATTTCTAATCCACTATCTTGTCCACCGAGGACTCCCACCGAGGGAACCTCCACCGAGGAGGATTTTTACAACAAGGGAGTACCGAACTCCTCTCTCAAACACCACCTCACAACCGAGGGGTAGGCCCGTAGTCAAACAACCACAATCCACCTCTACCGAAGAGGGTTACAAACCAAACTCCACCTCTCACAAGAGGGAGCAAACCACAATCTCAACCTCTACCAAAGAGGGAGCAAACACCACTCCAATCAACCTCTACTAAAATGGATAAACAAATACAAGGAGGGTTTATAACTTAGAGGTTTCCACAACCTCAAACAATCTCTTTTCCACAAAACAAAGATCCTAATAGAATAGGATGAAGATTGCTCAAGTGTGAAAAAACTAGGTGTTTGGAAAACAAAAACTCAAAGAAATAATCTTGGTAAAACTCTTGAAGATAATGGAAATGAAGAACAAACACAAATCTCCCAAAATTCTATTTCCTTTGATTTTTCTAAAAACCTAAAACAATATAAAGATAGATCTTTTGGCACTTAAACACTTTTGAAAACTTGTTTTTAAAACCAGAGAATAGGGAAATTTTTGCTCTTGAAAAACTTAGCCAAAATTCCAAAGAAATGGGGTTTATATAGGCCAAACAGAAAACTAGTCGTTGGCTGATTCTGACAGCCAGACAACTGGCGGTCGACCGCCCGGTCGACCGCCAACGGTCATAAATATGACCGTTGGGGCATCCCGGTTGACCGCCCGGTCGACCGCAATTTTACAGAGAGCAAAGCTCTCTGTCCGGTCGACCGCCCGGTCGACCGGCCTAGTTGCTGGCCAGACGTGCACGGACCTGTGCACGTCGGTCGACTGGCTATGGAATACGGTCGACTGTCTCGGTCGACCGCCAAAGCCTGGCAGCCAAATTTCTGGGTCAGAAAAATATGTTAAAAAATATTCTAATAAATCTTGTAAATCTTCTAAAAATCCACAAAAATAGTTTTATCATTTTGCATTGATATAAAACATGTGATAAAAATTTAAACTCAAATATCAAGCAAATGAAACCATTTTTGTGTCTAATCATTTTTACCAAAAAACCAAAACATGTATTTTATCAAACTTGGATTTTTCAATAGAAAATCTGATTTTTCTTAAAACTCATGAATAGACATATCAAAATAAGTTTGTTTAAGATTTGAAGCATGTATGTATATTGAACACATCTAATATACATAAAAACCATTTAAACTTGTTTTAATCTAAAACTATTCATGAAAACTAAAATCCATAAAACGTGTGTGTTGTGCACTTGAGCATATCAACTATACTAAGCTTTACAAATGGATCTAAACACACTAAACTATGGATACCTAAGTCTTCTTTATGATCTTCAATCTTCAAGTCGACTCGATCCAAACCGTAATCCACGAGCGAGTGCAATGAATGATCTAGATGCTTGGGCTCTGGAATCACTATGTGAAAGGCTTCAAAACTCCTTTGTTGAAGCAATCACCAACTAATATCTTGATTAATGATTTGAAACTAAACATCACAAGATAATTAGTAAACATAACTACATGAGTTAATCATCATCAAAACTAGAGTGGAAGGCATCTGGGCTAACAATCTCCCCCTTTTGATGATGACAAAACTCATGGAGTTATATATGTATGGATTAAAGTTAAGCTTCAAGGAAGCTCCCTCTTAACTCATGCATAGCAATAAACATAATAAATATGCAATGAAAGCTCAAAAACATGTATGCATAGTTACGCATAAAACAAGGTATCAAATGCAAAAACATGCTCTTATATGCTCTTGATACCAATTAAACAATTAAACGACAAACAAATAAATAAAACATGCATAAACTCACAAATAATTCTCCCCCTTTTTGTCAATCATCAACAAAGGGGTCCAAGTAAAAACAAAACATTCTTCTCACCCTTTTTGTCTAGAACACAAATAAAATCAAATAGGGGTTACAATCAATTGAGATATCAATTAAAAATATGTCAAGGTAGCATCTTGATACCAATTGAAAATTGAACATAGATCAATAATGGTATATGCGATATACATTCATGAAGAGGAAGATGTGAAGCTTCCCAACATAGATACATTACATGAAAGAGGGATGACAAGCCCTAATTCACATAACATACATTATGCAATGCATAAGAGGGGATGTGAAGCTCCCCCTACACACGTGTACCATATAAAGAAGAGTTGTCAAGCTCCTCAATACAAGATACACTCATCATGAATCTATATGTAGAAGAGATGTTAAGCTCTCCTTGCATATAGGCAATACAAATCAAAACTTTTGAATATTTCTTTTAAACAAAATTTTGAGATTTCAATTTAAATCATTCAAATAAACATCTTGATATCAAAAGAGAGTATTTTTCTTTTTAAGCATATGATATCAATTTGAAATTTTTATTTTCTATCATAAAGTAAGGGAGTGGAAATACAAATACCAATTGAAATATGAAAATTAAATTTTATCCCCCTTTATGAAATACAAACTAAACACATGCATAAGCTTGTTTTAAGAATACCAATTGAAAACTAATCAATTGAAATATGATAGTCATTAGCAATTCAAGCTTAGCATAAACAAAATTTGTGCTAAAGAGATAGAGATATAATAAGCACAAATAAAACATATATTTATGAAAAATTAGATACCAATAGAAATTGATACCATTAGAATTGAAAGCATACATACATAAACATATATGAGTATACAAGAAGATCAAGATTGATACCAATTGAAAGAATTCAATGATACCAATTGAAACAACAATAATAGTAAGTGTATACCTCATATCACAATGAAGAATACGAACTAATTAAAATGAAAAGTTTTGTTAACTAGTACGAAATCCTTCAAGAAAGGAATAAAACAAAAATATTTTTCATGAAAAATGAAATCCACATGATATTCAACACTCAAGTCAACAAAGCACATATAGGACTCGTGAAAACAAAACATGAGCAAACAAGTAGGATGAGTGCATAATTAAAAATGTGAAGATCATGATCATGAAAGTATTCAATTAAGCTCAATATTCCTTAAACATAAAAACTCATTAAAAACTATTTAATCTTCAAGGTATATGTATGTCTTATACAATCTAAAGTATACATACATATCCAAACACAACGAGTCTGTAAAGATATATGCATGAAGGCACGTGGCTCAAAAGGATGTATATGTATAAACAATAGTTTGGATAAAATGGACATATACATGAAATTTAAACATAAAACAAATCCAAAAATGAGAATACAAGTTTAAAATGCATGGATCATCAAGACTAGACTATACTAGCACATCTAATGGGTTCAAATAAGCATTCAAGCTCAAACATATATAGATTTATTTGTGGCCCACTATATGTACAAGTATATATTAAGTTTTAATGAAAACTAACATCTAAACATGTAATCAACGCATGAAGCATAAAAACAAGATATGAATAAATATAAAAAACATAAACATGATTATTATGTAAATTCACATGTTATTAGAGTTATGATAAACATGATAGCTAAACAAAGGTGAGAACACTAAAATAATGGTCCATATTAAACATAGGTGTCTCAAAGGCTATACATGCATGTCAGTGATCTAATAAACATGGCATTTCATAATAATCTAAAAACATCAAATCATAAGATAATGAACATGAAAAGCATGTAAACAATAATTAGGAGTTAGAGACCTTTACCAAAACCTATGAGGTAACTCTCCATGTCTCCAAAACAAGGTGGTCCTCCCACCAAACATTCCTTGAAAGTGATGCATCCTAATAATCTCCATGAAGCTCGGAACGCATCCACTCCAAGGTACCTATACTCTCACGTCATGCGAGAGCCCACACCTTCATCATAAACAAGAGGGGTGGTCTTTGGTACCCATATCTTTTTGGGTCCATGGGGGTTAGTCCCTTCTCTAACCCAAACAAATTTATTTGCTAAATTAACATCATGTATTCTATCATAGCAAAGTTTAGCAAGGTGGCCCTTACGTCCACAATGTGTACAAGTGTACACATGAGCATACAAGTGATGATGGTGTCCGTGAGGAGCGTGTGTATGCCGTGGAGGGTGTGCATGCATAATAGATGGAACTTGTTTCTTTCGAAACAAAAATTCCAAACGTGTATGGCTCTTGGCACATTGGCTCAAAGTGGAGCCCAAACAATCAACACTCTTCTTAAGCATGGATATGTCATTTTCAATTAAAGAAGAGGTGACACATGCAATAGGTGTTGTGGGTGAAACTACCCTAGCATGGCAAACATGAGAAGATAATTTATTTTGCAAAAATTCATTTTTCTTTAAACAAGCTTCTAAATCATTTGAAATAGAAATTATTTTATTTTTCAAAGCAACATTCTCTTTTAAAACAAAATTAACTTTTGAAGACAAGTTTTTATTTTTCTTTAAAACATCATTGCAATCAATTTTAGACTTTAAAAATTTATTTTCCTTTAGAGCAAGGTTTAGTTGAGATCTCAATGAATCCCTTTCATTATAGACATCAACCTTCTCTTGCAAAACATTGTTAATTTTAGAATGCAAACTTTTATTTTCATTAACAATTCCTAGACTTTTCTTTTTTAAAATACTATATTTTTCAATCAATTTTTCACAAACAATAGAAAGTTCTTCATTCAAAGCATGGGCATCAATATGATCATCATATGAAGAACTAGAATCAAAACTATCTAGTTGAGTTTCCGATTGTACCTCAAGGGAGTCATTCCCTTGGACCATGAAGCATTGTGAATCGGATTCTCTACTAGACTCCTCCGGTTGGATTGGCAATTGAAGCTTGGAGGTAGATGTGGTTGTCAACTTGTTCCACACTGCAAAGGCGGAATCAAGATTAGAAACATGCATAAGATAATCTTTTGAAAGCGTGCTTCTAATAGCCTCAAGGGCTTGTGCATTGGCCCCTATATGATTGCTATTACCAAGATAGTATTTCTTGGTAGCGGCAAGGAAAACATGCAAACCTAGGGTCTTCAAATACATGGACATCCTATATTTCCATGTGTCAATGTTGGAGACATCGAACATGGGAGGTGAAAAGCAATCCATGGGTGTAAACTATATGTGTGCAAACAAGCAAAATGCAAATGATAGATTAGCAAATAAGGATCTCACTCTTAGGATGTTAAGCCTAAGTATCAGGAGCGTAGGCTCTGATACCAATTGAAATCACTTAGGGGGGTGAATAGGTGATAATGCTAATCTCGAAACTAAATGCGGAAGCTAAAAACTATTTTACAACACACTTAATACAACCAACAAGTGTAGCCGAATTCCCCGTGAAGGGCTCTGGACTAACTCCTCTTGATTCTCCTAGATAAGGGTTGAGGTGCTATATGAAGCTCTTGTGGTTAAGTAAAAGTGAGGCACACACACAAGCCAAGCATATAATGGATATATAACAATATAAATGATACAAGGCACAACACAAGCAAATAGTTATGAATGATATGAATAATGCACAACACAAATAAAGGGAGAGAGAGTTAAGAGACAATGGATCAAACGCAAACATAAAGATATGTTTTGAGGTTCGAGCCCCTAGCTCTACGTCCCCGCCTTCACCGAGAAGGATCCACTATCTTGTCCACCGAGGACTCCCACCGAGGGAACCTCTACCGAGGAGGATTTTTACAACAAGGGAGTACCGAACTCCTCTCTCAAACACCACCTCACAACCGAGGGGTAGGCCCATAGTCAAACAACCACAATCCACCTCTACCAAAGAGGGTTGCAAACCAAACTCCACCTCTCACAAGAGGGAGCAAACCACAATCTCAACCTCTACCAAAGAGGGAGCAAACACCACTCCAATCAACCTCTACCAAAGAGGGATACACAAATACAAGGAGGGTTTACAACTTAGAGGTTTCCACAACCTCAAACAATCTCTTTTCCACAAAACAAAGATCCTAATAGAATAGGATAGAAGATAGCTCAAGTGTGAAAAAACTAGGTGTTTGGAAAACAAAAACTCAAAGAAATAATCTTGGGAAAACTCTTGAAGATAATGGAAATGAAGAACAAACATAAATCTCCCAAAATTCTATTTCCTCTGATTTTTCCAAAAACTTAAAACAATATAAAGATAGATCTTTTGGCACTTAAACACTTTTGAAAACTTGTTTTTAAAACCAGAGAATAGGAAAATTTTTGCTCTTGAAAAACTTAGCCAAAATCCCAAAGAAATGGGGTTTATATAGGCCAAACAGAAAACTAGCCGTTGGCTGATTCTGACAGCCAGACAACTGGCGGTCGACCGCCAACGGTCATAAATATGACCGTTGGGGCATCCCGGTCGGCCACCCGGTCGACCGCAATTTTACAGAGAGCAAAGCTCTCTGTCCGGTCGACCGGCCGGTTGCTGGCCAGACGTGCACGGACCTGTGCACGTCGGTCGACCGACCGGTCGACTGGCTATGGAATACGGTCGACCCTCTCGGTCGACCGCCAAAGCCTGACAGCCAAATTTCTGGGTCAGAAAAACATGTTAAAAAATATTCTAATAAATCTTGTAAATCTTCTAAAAATCCACAAAAATAGTTTTATCATTTTGCATTGATATATAAACATGTGATAAAAATTTAAACTCAAATATCAAGCATATGAAATCATTTTTGTGTCTAATCATTTTTACCAAAAAACCAAAACATGTATTTTATCAAACTTGGATTTTTCAATAGGAAATCTGATTTTTCTTAAAACTCATGAATAGACATATCAAAATAAGTTTGTTTAAGATATGAAGCATGTATGTATATTGAACACATCTAATACACATAAAAACCATTTAAACTTGTTTTGATCTAAAACTATTCATGAAAACCAAAATCCATAAAACGTGTGTGTTGTGCACTTGAGCATATCAACTATACTAAGCTTTACAAATGGATCTAAACACACTAAACTATGGATACCTAAGTCTTCTTGACGATCTTCAATCTTCAAGTCGACTCGATCCAAACCGTAATCCACGAGCGAGTGCATTGAATGATCTAAATGCTTGGGCTCTGGAATCACCATGTGAAAGGCTTCAAAACTCTTTTGTTGAAGCAATCACCAACTAATATCTTGATTAATGATCTGAAACTAAACATCACAAGATAATTAGTAAACATAACTACATGAGTTAATCATCATCAAAACTAGAGTGGAAGGCCTCTGGTGTGGTGGCTGGACTTGGACGGCCTGGCCATGGCCAGCGGAGACGCTGCGGCCTGGGGTGGTTGTTGGAGGGTGTGGAGGGAGAGTGGGTGTGAGGGAATATGAGAGTGGGTGTGAGGGAATATGTGAGAGAGATGTAGAGAGAGGATTGAGAGAGAGAGAGAGAGAGATAAATAGTGTGTGAGAGAGAGAGAGAGAGTAAGAGAGAGATGAAGAGTTGAGATGAGACAGGCAGAGAAATAAAGAGCGAGAGGCGGTGGAAAATAAGGCGGTGGCTTGGGGAAGAAGAAAAAAAAGATTGGGGAAGAAGAAAAGGATTAAGATTATTTAATTAATATTATTTAATTGGATCAAAATTTGACTAGTTCTAAATTGTTCTCAAAAATTTTATAAATAGAAAATATTATCCGAAGAAGCTATTTGAAGTCAAATTCAAGAAATTCAGTCTGGTTTGTAAGTTAAAAATTCTGGAATGTATCGCTGATACTAGTCGACACTGGTTCAGCCGGATTTTTGACTAATTTAGAAAATTCCCCAAAAATAGGATAAATTAGAAAATATGATTTTAAAGAATAATTTCAAGACAGATTCTTGAAATTCAACTCTATTTGTGAATTAAAAATCATAAAGTCAATTATCAGCATCGGTCGACACCGAACTCAAGAGATTCTCCAAAATAATTCAGAAAAAATTCTAGGAAATTTTAAAAAATCTAAAATATTAGGAAATAATATCTGGAGTAGAAATCGGTTTAGTCTGATTACTAGGAAGGTCAAATTAAATACTTACACCATTTCGAGTACTGATACTGTGACACGTACATTTAGGGTTGGGTGTTACACTTCTGCATCAGGCTCAGCTTCTTGTGATGTGGTTGTTTTGTGTAGAAATCATTTCAACATCAAAACTTTGTGTTTTCAGTTCATGTAATCCGTTTTGTTGAAAATGTAGTTTTAATCGAAATAAAACTCAAGTTGGATGTGTAGACTTAATCATTTTTGTTGAAAATATAACGTTGACCGAAATAAAACTCAAGTTCGATTCGTAGCCTGTTAATGTAATCAGTTTTGCCGAAAATATAGCCCAAATCGAAGTAAAACTCAAGTTCAATATATAGCCTCACAGCGATGTGTAGCAAATGAATACACATCAAATGAATATGGTTCTTCTCTGCACATGGTTATGCTTAGATCAATATCTTGGTTATGCTTAGATCAATATCTATTTATAAGAATAAACTATCTTTGGCAAAAAGGAAAACCATCTTTTGTTGCAAAGAGTTTGACTAAACATTCTAATGCGATCATCATATCACAGTAAAAAATATCAGTGAAAAGATCAACTGCAATTAGACAAAAAGATTTTCCAACTACGAGTATGTCCGGAATATCAGTTTATTGGTGTGAAATGAAATTCATTATTCAGGAGAAAAACTTTCATTCTCCAACAAAAATCGACAAAAAAAGGTGTAAAACTTAAGCAATTGCTCCGAGTAGTTTGAGCAGGCAATGTATGTGTATCGATGGTCTTTTTTGCAGCCTATACGATATCAATGGGTTCTGCAATGTATGTGTATCGATGGTCTGTTGTGCATCTTACACGATGTCAATAGGTTTCCACTGTATTTTTTGAGGAAATTATAGCAATGCTTTGATTTGTAGCTAACTCCATATCAATTAGTTTCCTCCAATAGCTCATTAATATCAATTGACAATTTTACTATCACTATAGTTTGTGTATCCATACATGCATCTGGAAAAAAGAAACGAAAAAAAAAAAAGAAATTACTAATACTAATAGACAAAACAAATAACCAACATAATCTGTCCAACTATTCAAAAGAAAAAATGAGGAGGAAATGTCTTTCACTATGATAGGCGGTTTAATTTTATAACTGGAATCTTTAGTGTAAATAATACAACCAAATATGAACCTCCGCTGATGTTCACCTACGTTGTTACATGCACATGCTGCATGCAGCCAATCACATCATTGTTAACTACTGTGGTAGATCCCATGAAAAAGAAAAGAAAATTCCAAACCCCTAACTATTCTTTGTGGGGAAAGGCCCATGGGTTCACATCGTAGCCCTCACAGTGAGAGAAAAATGTCCCCATCATAATAGGGGAAAGAGGAAAGAAGGTTTCATAAAGAGAGAACAAACGCACGAGTAAAAAATAAAAAAAAACTTTTACCACTGAGTTATAGGACACCTGAATGGATATTAATTGGAGTTATTGTAGTAGTACAGTGGAGTGAAGATCAGGAACCAGTTACTGTGGAAACACAAGAAGCTGAGATCAGTTACAGTAATTGTCATGGTGTTTGACCTTTTGTCTTTTAGATTGCTATATACAAAATGTTTAAAGTGCCATATGTTATTTTGATGTACAAGCCAAAACCCCTCGCTAGAAGAAAAGAAAACAAAAGATGCATATTTTTATAGTTTACCCCGGGTTACTATTGTTGTCGTAATTGGTTATAAGTCGTAAGTCGTAATTAGTGCGGGAGAGAGGAGATAGAGGAGTAGAGGAAGGTAGCACAGAGATCGGAAATCAAAGGAGCGAGAAACGGCGCATTGAGCAAGCCAGATTTGTGCTCCCGGTCGGCCGCCCGGTCGGCCGGCGTGCACGAACGTGCACAGGGACATTACGGTCGACCGCCCGGTCGACTGACTGAAAGCAGACTGCTCTCGGTCGACCGGGTGGTCGACCGTGGCATGGGTCGGTCGACCGGCCGGTCGACCGACAGACGCGTTTTGACTTTCTTTTTAGGATTCGGATTCCTTTTCTGGATGAGATCGAATCCAATCTGAGTTTCTTAAAATCCAGAGACTCTGTGGCTATAAATAAGGGCTAGAGCCCTCATGTAGTGTGATATCTAAGAATTCCCTCAAGTTTCCCTCTGTATTAGTTTGTATTGATTGTTGAATCAATAAAATCTTTCTCTCCCTTGTCCCGAGGACGTAGGCACGTTGCCGAACCTCGTTAAATATTGTGTTGATTGTTTTTTCTCTGTTGTTCGTTGTTCTTGTCATGTTGGTTGCTTCTCCGGCTGCATCAAGTCTCCGCCAGGTGGGCGGATTCCTCAAGAGTGGTTGTTGTCCCCCGCAGAGCACAACAAGTAGTATCAGAGCATCCCAGGTTCGACGTGAGATCATCTGTTGATTCAAGGGCATCAGTTGCTGTTTGGCGGAGATCGTGTGTTGATCTCGAATCAGCTTTGGGACTGTTTGTGGGATCGTGTGTCGATCTCAAAACAGCATGTAGATTGCTCGAGGAATCAATTTGGAGGAGTAGATAGTTTCGGAAACTCTTCGAGGGTTTCGCGTCGAGGTAAAGATCCTGTCTTTATCTAGTTTGTTTTATCTAACTCCGTTTGTTTCCGCATTGCTTTGAGGAATCAGTTGAGAAAATGGCTGGAGAAAGTACATCGGTGAGATCCATAAATCCACATCCAAGGATTGATGTGGTGAAGTTCAACGGCACGAACAGCTTTGGTATGTGGAGGTGTGAGGTTATGGATGCGCTGACGGCATCAAATCTCGAAGACACTCTACGGTTGGAGAAGAAGCGCGCATCAACAACGGAAGAAGATTGGGACAAGATGAACCGTTCAGCGTGTGGCTTGATCAGGTTTTGTCTGAGACAAGGCATCAAGTATCAGGTGTTGCATAAGACATCTGCGAGGTAGCTATGGGAGATCCTGGAGAAGAAGTATCTGATGAAGAGCATATAATCGCGATTATAGTTGAAGAGTAAGCTCTATGGTTTTCAGATGCAGAAAGGATCCTCCATCAATGAACACTTGAATCACTACGCGAAGCTTCTTACAGATCTAGTTTATATGGATGTGGAGACCAGTGAAGAGGATAAGGCGGTAATTCTTTTGAACTCTCTTCCTAGGGAAGAGTATGAGACCTTTACTCTTACATTTCTCAATGGAAGAAAATCCCTTAATTATAGTGAGGTGTCTGCTGCACTTGTGAGTTATGAAGCAAGGAGACATGATAGATTGTCTTCTTCGGGAAGCACAATAGCAGAGGCATTGGCGGTAAGAGGCAGAAGTTCCAATAGGAAGGGAAGAGACGATAAGGGAAGGTCGAAGTCCAGATCAGGCTTCAGAAATCTGAAGAGGAATCAGTGCGCCTTGTGCAAGGAACTAGGGCACTGGAAAGCTGACTGCCTGAAGGCCAAAGGTAAGAAGGTGGAGTCAAACACCGAGGCGAATCTCGCACAAGCGGATGGATCGGATGAAGACTCATCGGTATTCTCTCTCTGTTACTACTCCTACTGTTGATTACTCAGATAAGGCTGAGTGGATCTTGGATACCGGAGCACCTATCATGTGTGCCCGAACAGGGCCTAGTTTTCTAATTTTGAGAAGCTAGATGGATGTTACACGGTCATGGGTGATGATCATCCGTGTAATATAGAAGGGATGGGTACAATCCGTATCAAGATGGAAAATGGGATGGTACAAGAATTGAAGGAGGTGAGGTATGTACCTCAACTCAAAAAGAATCTTATCTCTGTTGGCGCTTTGAAAGTATTGGGTCATGTGATATCTGTACGAGATGGTGTTCTCAAGATGATCAAAGGCTTGATGGTGGTGATGAAGGGCGTCCGTCAAGACAATCTCTACTACTTGAAGGGTAGTACGGTTACAGGTCAGGTGGAGACTTCTAGTTCTTCAGATGATGGTTGCATAAAGATCTGGCAGGTGAAGGTCGGACATGGAGGTGAAAAATCTTTGCGAGCTCCTGCAAAGAAGGGATCATTGGAAGGTGCTGCTACCTGCAACTTGGAAGGTGAGCACAGCGTTCTGGACAAGAAAAAGGTGAAATTCAGCACCGGTACTTACCGCTTAGAAGGTCTTCTTGATTGTGTTCACGTAAACGTTTGGGGACCTGCTAAGACTGCATCGCTTGGAGGTCACAGGTACTTTGTCTCTTTTATTGATAGTTTATCTAGGCATTGTTGGATATATCCCTTGAGACAAAGGTGTGAAGCCCTAAATATGTTGGAGAAGTGGAAAGGAAGAATGGAGAAGCAGATTGGTAGGAAGATCAAGGAGCTATAGATTGGTAATGTTGGAAAAGATATGAACCAATTCCTACGATTTGGCCAAAACACCGGTATTGCTACTCACTTCACAGAAGGTACAAATGAGTTGGCTAAGAAAGTAAATCGTTCCTTGCTAGAGAAGGTTCGGTGGTTGTTGTCTAATGTAGGATTAGATAAATCATTTTGGGCTGAGGCGATTGTGTATGCTAGCCATCTCATAAATGGATCGACTGCGATAGGAGGTAAAACTCCATTGAAAATTTGGTCTGAGAAAGCTGCTCAAGATCATAGTTTGCTGCGGGAATTTAGAAGTCTGACCTACTTCAGTGCCAAGAATGGCAAGGTGAATTCGCGAGTAAAGAGGTTTGTGTTTTTGGGTGTCAAAAGGAATATGAAAAGGTACAAGTTGTGGGACCCCGAAAACAAGAAGATCGTGTTGAGTAGGCATGTCACATTTGATGAGACTTCAGTGTTGAAGTCTACCATCTCTCAGCAGTGGAGAGGACGGAGACCAAGGAAGTATCGCAGCGGGTAGAGGTTGATGCTACTCCACCATCTCCAGTTGGTTCGGTATCATTGAAGACTTCACCGGATGTGACACCGGGTGGAGATCATGAAGTAAGGGTTGATACTGAATAGGTTGAAGACATTGCTGAGAATGTTGAGTTGTTTGCAGCCATTGGAATCAAGGTAAAACCACGCTTGTGGGTAAATAAGCATAAATCTCAAACTTGTAATTGCGACAAGCTAAAATTAAAGGCCGTTGTTCTCCATGATAAACGTGAGGAGGTTCATATGACTCAGCCAGATAAGTTCGCTACTGCAAATCTAGGTACAAGTGCTTGAGCTTGATGGAGCTCATCTAAATGAACTACGGTTGGCTTGATCCTTTGGGCAAGGTACGTAGGCAGTCGTAAAGGCGCAACCACTTTTGGTGATGCAACCTATATGAAGCTGTTTAGGTTCTCGAGAAGATGTTTGGGACTTCACGTAGAGGTGAAGAGTTGGACTTCACGTAGAGGTGAAGCATTGTGATCTCGATGAACAGTTGAGCTTGCACAGGAGGGGTGTGCATCCAGTTTGTTGAAGTCGATGATGGTGTTCGGTATGCTCTATTCAGACTTGGTTGGACCGTCAGCTGAAGACATGTAGACTAGATAGAGCTAGTCAGTTGGAGAGTTAGTGTTGGCTCATGATGAGTTCTTCGTCAGGTCATGTAGTTGCTGAGTTGGAGACACGTTCGGTGATCGGCATGTATAGAAGTTCTCCTAAGGTGAAGTATAGGGAAGGCATGTGTGGTGCACTCCAGTTGGATAGCTGAGCTACAGATTCCAAGCTGAGATCGTGTGTCGATTTCGCCGAGATCGTGTGTCGATTTCGTCCGGAGCGCGCAAGCCGAGATCGTGTGTCGATTTCGCCGTGTGTCAATTTCGCCGAGATCGTGTGTCGATTTCGCCCGGAGCATGCAAGCCGAGATCGTGTGTCGATTTCGCCGAGATCGTGTGTCGATTTCACCAAGTGATAGACTGGAGTTTCTTGGAGATCGGCTCAGATTTGGGAAATCTTCACCGAGGTGGAGAATTGTGGGAGAGAGGAGATAGAGGAGTAGAGGAAGGTAGCACAGAGATCGGAAATCAAAGGAGCGAGAAACGACACATTGAGCAAGCCAGGTTTGTGCTCCCGGTCGGCCGCCCGGTCGACCGGTAGAGGAGGCCGGTCACTGCCCGGTCAACCGGCGTGCACGAACGTGCACAGGGACATTACGGTCGACCGCCCGGTCGACCGACTGAAAGCAGGCTTCTCTCGGTTGGGCGCGGTCGACCGGGCGGTCGACCGTGGCATGGGTCGGTCGACCGTGGCATGGATCGGTCGACCGGCCGGTCGACCGACAGGCGCGTTTTGACTTTCCTTTTAGGATTCGGATTCCTTTTCTGGTTGGGATCGAATCCAATCTGAGTTTCCTTAAATTCAGGGATTTTGTGGCTATAAATAAGGGCTAGGGCCCTCATGTATTGTGATCTCTAAGAATTCCCTTAAGTTTCCCTCTGTATTAGATTGTATTGATTGTTGAGTCAATAAAATCTCTCTCTCTCATTTGCCCCGAGGACGTAGGCACGTTGCCGAACCTCGTTAAATACTGTGTTGATTGTTTTTTCTCTGTTGTTCGTTGTTCTTTTCGTGTTGGTTGCTTCTCCGGCTGCATCAAGTCTCCGTCAGGTGGCGGATTCCTCAAGAGTGGTTGTTGTCCCCTGCAGAGCACAACAATTAGTAAACTATTTTACAGTTATATTTGAGTTAGATACAAATAAGTTTTACAGCGTTTGATTGGGGTTGTAAAATTGTAAATGAGAAAGTGTATTGTGTTTTACGATTTTTGTTGTCGTAATATGTAAGCCATAAGTAGAAAAGAGTTGATCACAAAATTAACTATTTGGTGACTTAAAAATTTAAATATTGCAAAAAAAAAAAATGCTAAAAATACTAAATATTTAAAAAATTATATTAATATAAAAATTAATATAAATTTGTATGACTATAAAATTAACTGTAAGTATGTTGTAAGTGAGTTGTAATTGGGTTACAAGTGAGTTGTAATTGGGTTGCAAGTCCATTTTAAGAATTATGATCCAAACAAACACCGTAGATATAATTGGGTGGTAAGTCTTTTACGAATCACAGATTTTACGAAGAAACAATCAGACCCGGGTGAAGACCATAGCCCCAGTTTTAAATCTAAGGCCATCTCTCTCAGTTTACCATCAAATCAGACATCAATGACCAGGCACGACGATGTTCCTGATCGGAGCCGTGTATTCATGTTTGGATGGCTATGATTCACTTGGAGAATGAGTACAATACGTTCTTTTCCTCTCCTTTTTCCTCTTCCTTTTTTCCCCTTTCTTTTTCGTTTTTGCAAAGGCTATACAGCCCATAGTCGGAAGAATACAAAGATTGCTCATAATGCATAAGGTGCATATTTATCACAACAGTGGAGGAGAACTCGGTCCTTAAAAGAGCATTTTCACTGCAGAGCTCTTTGTTCGTACAATACGGTGGGGCTCAAATGAAAATTTATAAAAATCAACGGTTCAACGACGCTCGGTGCCCGAGCTTATGCCCAGGCAAATTAATTTGTTTAACCAAAAAGCCCTGTTGTGCCGGTTGCCTGGGCACAACGGTGGAAACACCCTAAGAGCACTTCCACTGAGAGTTTTTCTTCGGGGTAATGCGGTGAAGCCCATATGAAAATTTGCAAAAAACACCAACCGAACAGCGGGCCCCACATTGCTTAAATGCTCAGGCACAATTTGCCCGAGCTTATCTCCGAGCAAATTGATTTTTTATCAAAAAGCTCTGTTGTGCCTGTTCCCTGGCACAGCGATGAAAATGCCCTAAGCACGTGTCCATTGCTCTGTGAGGCATTAGAGTGCAATACATATTATTAATACACACAGTGGCCCGATCCAGATGTCTGAAGCAAGAAGCGAGCAGATGTCACGAGGAGGTGCATCTGAGCGTGAGAGTAACGGCTCCCCCCATGAGTGCATGCAAGCCTCCACGTTTTGCATTGCCAAATAGCATTCATGTCATTTTTTTTTTTTAAATTTTACCCCATTCTCCTCTCTCTGGATTCAGATTTGTTCTTCTACCTTCTGGCTATAAGAACAAAAACAACTCATCTGATCCTCTGCTCTCAAAAATTTTGTAGAGAGAGTGTGAAGAGAGAAGAAGAAGATGACGGACAGGAGGGCATCGATGGCGACGGTGGCAGAGGACGCGCCGGTGACGGCGGAGAGGCCGGTGAGGGAGACCTTGAGGATTCACTCCCTAAGCCCTGTGAGTCATAGCTCCCCTTCTCATAATTATTTTTCTTTTCCCTCTTGCTATTTGTGTTTTTGCTAAATTTCCTAATACCCTCCTTAAAATTTTTATGGTTTTATCAAGAAATCACTCTCAACTTAAGAAATCTCAAAAAACCATCTTGATCAATAAACTTTTTAAGTTGAGGGGGGTTTATTGAGAAAACCATGAAAATTTAATTGAGTATATATAGATGAGCTTGTGAATATTGGATATCATTTATGTAATAGCTGCTAATATTTTATTCACCATTTTTTTATTTCTACTTTCTTTTTGAATTTTCTTTTAATTTTGCATGTATCTTGATATATCTAGAAACTGCGCATTTAATTTTAGAAGAAAGTTTTAAAAGATAGGAAGGGCAAAAGAAGTTCATTTACATCTGATGGGGATTGGGCTGTTCTATTTTTTTTAAATTTTATTTATTTACTTTTTTGCTAGCTGACAACCTTTTCATAAATTCGCGAATAATTCATGCATGGCAAATGAAATATGAATGAATCAGTTCGTGACTAGTTAGCTCATTAGGGAACAATTCCTCTGTTCACGAAGTTTACACGATTTACTAACTAATAGTATTCACAAATTAATCGTAGTCATTCTCAAAGTAGTTGAGGCTTTGAACATCTTTATCATAACATTTTAGGACTTAATTTCAGAAAATTATTGTGAACTTTCACCAAATTTCAATAAACTATCATGAACTATGGCTTTCCATGGTAGTCTTGTGCAAATTTCTGGGATCTTTATTAAAGTTCATGATAGTTTATTCTATTTTTGAAAGATACTGGTAGTTTCTAAAAATAGGGTGAAAGTTTATGGGAGTTTTATGAAATTTAGTCTAGAATTGTAATTGCTGAGGATCAGGGATTGAGATTTGTGCTCGAGTCTGCCCAACACATGAACAATCACTCAAACAAGCAGTTGTTGGAATCTATGTAGTACGGACACTCCTATCATGAAGCCGTGTGATGTTTGAAACGTGTCTGACACATGCGTTGGACACACGTGTCATGTGTATTTTTAAGAATTCGGCACGAGTCCGCTTGTCGTGTCCATTTCAATGTTACCGTGTCCGAGCAACATATGTTGGAATCATCATAATCATTCCTAAGTTGGATGATAGGTACATTTTTTATTTGAGGAACAAAGAGTAGAGCGGGTAGCTCTGTTCATATATATTAAATAGCAATATAAAAAGAATTACAAGTTTTACATCAACAAAAATGATAATTAGTATTTTTCCTCTAAAAACGTTACGTAGTCAGATTTTTCCTCACCATAGGCATCCACAAGAATGAACCTAGTGGTCACTTACCACACAACATTGATACCTTGGATGATAAATACATGTATATATCCAAGTGATTTGTATGCATTTTGCCCTTAAATCAGTCATAATGATCAAATGATTATTTCGTGTCCTAATCGGTCTTACTATTGATTGATCTCTCAATTCTCTCATCTGTTCGATCAAACTCGTTTACAATTGTCATGATTTTCTCTACAGACATGGCTAGAGCACTGGCAGCACCGGACACCGATCATCCAGAAGGTTCTAGAGACCATGCGCCGCGTAGCATGAGCATTCTCCAACAGCATTGTGCTTTTTTCGACAGGAATGATGATGGCATTGTGTATCCATGGGAAACCTATGAAGGTATCCCCAGTATCGCCTTTAAGGCTTCTCAATGTGAACAGTCAGTTGGCAATTTTAGATTAATTTGATCTAGACCAAACTAATCCTTGAAATGATACAATGTCAAGACTTGTTCATCTTCTTTTTATTGAAAACGTTATGTAATTTTCAACTAGTGAACCTGAATTTTTTTTCAGGATCTCGAGCTGTTGGCTTCAATCCGATCGTTTCTCTGATCATGGCCATTCTCATTAACTTGGTTATGAGCTACCCGACTCTCCCAGTAAGTTAAAAACCTAATGAAATAACATTTTCTTGTATATCGTATCGTCAGCTATGTGTGTTAGCTTCACTGTATTGTGTTCTTCGCCATAGAGTTGGATACCATCCCCCTTGCTTCCTATCTACATCCACAACATTCACAGGGCCAAGCATGGGAGTGATTCCGGAACTTACGATACTGAGGGCAGGTAATATTTCTGATTTTCCTAAAAATGTAAGCAAATGCTATATATTTGTCATTAGCCGAATAATAGTTGTCATTGTGGTTAAAATCAGGTATATGCCGGTTAATTTGGAGAACATTTTCAGCAAGTACGCCCGGACAGTGCCTGACAAGCTATCCTTTGCTGAAATGTGGCACATGACAGAGGGAAATCGATTGCCTTATGATTTCTTTGGATGGTAACTCTATTTCTCAAGGGGAAAAAAAATGTGCCTTCATTCTTTTGTTTCTTTCTTATTTGTTCTTTTTTCTATAAGAAATTTGATAAAAATGCTAATAGATTAATCTTTAAAGTTCCATCTTTAAAGAAAAGAGATCTTTCCATTCCATGTATAACATCGCGTATAATCTCCATACAGCGAATTTCTCTTCATGTTGATGATGTTAGTTCTAGGATCAATCTGACTACTAATCAATATCACCGATCTAATTGGCCAGGTCGGTGAATACCAGGTGGGAGGTTTTCTGTTCAATAGAACGCTCCTTAATTACAGAACCATCTTTCAATTACCTTCCTTGGTTAAATACCAATTAGACTGGTATAAGTCTAGTCTCAATATACTGAATATCAGTATAACCCATGTATAAAGAAAATTAATTCACTTATACAGTATTTGGAGTGAGGTACGCTTATAGCGAATCTCCTTAAGACAATTACGTCCCCTGCTACGGTGCTAACGGGTTACTGGATGCTAGTCTCTCAAGATACAACACTCTTTCAGGGTATTTGGATAGCACTACCAAATCTGAAAGTACACCTAGAGGGGGGTTGAATAGGTGTACCGCTAATCTAATGAACTAAATGCGAAAATTAAAAACTTAATTGCAACTACACTTAATGCAACCAACGAGTGTAGCCGAATTCCCGGTGAAGGGCTCTGGACTAACTCCTCTTGATTCCTCTGAATAAGAGTTGAGGCGCTATATGAAGCTCTCGTGGTTAAGCACAAGTGAGACACACACAAACAAGCCAAGCATCTAAATGATATGGCAATATGATGCGATGCTCAAAGTAAAGAGAGAGAGAGAGAGAGAGAGAGTAAGAGTCAATGGATCAAACGCAAACACCAAGATTTGTTTCGAGGTTCGAGCACCCAGCTCTACGTCCCCGCCTTCACACAGAAGGATTTCCACTAACTCTGTCCACAAAGGACCCCACACAGGGAACCTCCACCGAGGATTTGGGGCAATACAATAACCGGGAGTACACAATTTCTCTCTTTACAAACACAACCTCTACACTTAGAGGTTAGGCACAAAGCCACCACAAATCGATCACCTCACAACTTGAGGGATGGGCACAAAGCCAACAACCAATCAACCTCTCACTAGAGGGATAGGGCACAAAGCCACCACTCCACAAATCAACCTCTACCCAAGAGGGATAACACAAAGTAGGAGGGTTTACAACTTAGTGATCAAAAGACCACAAACCAAATCTTTTTCACAAAAACAAGGATCCTATAGAGAGGATAGAATGATAAGCTCAAGTGTGGAAAACAAAGTGTTTTTAATAAAGAAAATCACTTGGGAAACTCTCCAAAGAGATATAGAATTTTTAGATCAAAAACAATTCCCAAAAGACTATTTTCTTTGAAATAACAAAAACACTTTTAAAACAATGAAGATTGATCTTTTAAAATACAAAAACTCTTTTGAGAAACTAGCTCTTAAAATAATAAAGAAGATCAGAATTTTGGCTCTCAAAAACTTGGGAGAAAAACCTCTCTCAAATGGGGTATTTATAACCCCATTTAAAAATTAGCCGTTGGCAGCAATTATGGTCAGATTTGACCATCCGGTCGACCAGCCAACGGACAAAATTTGACCGTTTCCAACTTCCGATCGACCGCCCGGTCGACCGTCCCCTGAATCAGAGAGCAACGGCTCTTTGGCCGGTCGACCGGGGCAACCCGAGAGTGGGTTGCCTTCAGTCGGTCGACCGCTCGGTCGACCGGCCAAACCAAATGGCCTTGTGCACGTTTTGTGCACAGCCGGTCGACAGTTCCGGTCGACCGGCTCTTGGTCCGGTCGACCGGTCGGTCGACCGCCAGAGCCTGGCAGAAATAGATTAGGGACTTGAAAAACTTGGTTTTTATTTGTCAAATAAATCCCATAAATTCTATAAAAATTCACAAAAATAAGTTCTTGTATTATCTATGATATACAAACATGTGAGAAAATTTTCAATACATATTTCAAACTATTTGAACCATTTTTGTGACTTGAAAATTTTGCCGAAAACCAAAACTCGTATTTTCCAAAACTTGAATTTTTCAAATGGAAATCCGATTTGTCCAAAACTCATCCAAATACAAAAACATGATATTTAAACAACTTGAAGCATGTTGCATATGGATATAAATCTAATATACATGAAAGATATATATCATAGTTTTTGACAATAATTCCAAAATTAAGTTTTGTTAAAATACAAAACCTAAATACATGAATAGGCATATCAAAATAAGTTAATCTAAGATATGAAGCATACATGTATATAGAACAAATCTAATGTACATTAAACCATGTAAACTTATTTTGATTCTATCTATTCATGAAAATCAAGATCGGTTAAACTAAAAACCGAAAACCAATAAACATGAAACTTAAACAAGTGTGTGTGTTGTGAACTTGAGCATATCACACTATCTAGTCTTTACAATGGATCTAAACAAAAACTAAACTATGTACCAAGATTTTCTTGTAGAGCGCCGTCTCCAACTCGACTCGATCCAAACCGTGATCCACCGAGCTAGACTCCAACGAGTGTAAGATATGAACTTTGTCGCTCGGGCTCTTGAATCACCATGTGAGAAGCTCCAAAACGCCTTCGTTGAAGCTAATCACCTACTAATATCTTGGTTAAATATCTGAAACTAAACATCACAAGATTATTAGTAAACATAACTACATGAGTTAATCATCATCAAAACTAGAGTGGAAGGCCTCTGGGCCAACAAAATCACCGTACGGTCGAACCGTAGTTAACCAGTACCTTCACAGGATTATCAAAGCAGCAGGACTAAGACAAATTTCAGGGAGAATATTTGTCTTTACTTTGGAGGAACACCCACTGTAAAGAAATGAGGAATCAAAGCAGCAGGACCAAGACAAATTTTAGGGAGAATATTTGTCTTCCTTTGGAGGAACACCCACTGTAGAGAAAAGAGGAATCAAAGCAGCAGGACCAAGACAAATTTCAGGGAGAATATTTGTCTTTACTTTGGAGGAACACCCACTGTAGAAAAAGGAGGAAAATAGAAGAATATTCTTCTTTGGAAGTTACAGATTCAGACAACAATTCTATTAAAGAATCTGTTTAGAATCTGAGTTACTTCTTCTTCACTTTCACTTCGAAATCTAGCGCTCCGGGAGGGGCAAATCGGTCCAAACAGTTGCAACGGTTCGGTCTGAACCGTTGCAACGGTTCGTTTCAGACAGAAACTGCCCAACCGTTGTAACGGATTGCGGCGGTTTCCTGTCAGCCGTTGCGTTGTTGCGGGTCCAGATAGCGGAGCGGGTGCGATCCGCTGTAACCCATCCCCGTGAGATCTTCACTTTTACTTCAGAATCTAGCGCTCCAGGGGGCAAATTTGTCCGAACGGTTGCAACGGTTCGGTCTGAACCGTTGCAACGGTTGGGCCGAACCGTTGCAACGGTTCGTTTCAGACAGAAACCGCCCAACCGTTGTAACGGTTCACGACGGTTTCTTGTCAGCCGTTGTGCTGTTGCGGGTTCGGATAGCGGAGCGGTGCGATCTACTGTAACCTATACCCGTGAGACCCGGTTCAAAAAGAATCGGATCGGATAGGGAACCTGAACCCGAAACCGGGCCCACTCCTGGCTCCCGGCACCGGCGGCGCGCGCGTGTGGGCATGGTTTCCCCCTAATCGCGCGCGCCCAAAGGGCACACCCTTTGTTCCCATTTTTCTCTATTTATACACTTCAAACTTTCATCTTATGGCTAATGTGTGACTAAATTTTTTTAGTTACCTTTAGTCTCCTTTTAGCTTTTGAATTATGCATACTTTAGACTTGAATATCTCATTCATTTGAAGTCGGAATTGAACATGTGAATATACCACGTTCATCCTCAATGGAAGGAGAACACACTCCAACCATTATCCAATTAATTCTATCAACGGATCTCGCCGTAATTCAACACAAAAATTCACATTTAATTCTTTAAATTTCCCAACAGATGATACCTTGTATTATTTGTCAACTCAAAGAAATTTTGTTCTTTGATCTTCTTGACAATTTTTTTCCTTTTGATTCATCGTTTGTCTTCCCAATAGCACTAATAAACTAGGTGAATCTTCATCTAGTCTAATCGTTGCATTTCTACTATGTTGCACGACACCTACACACTGAAATGGACGAGAAACAAAATTAGAACTATCATATCTTGTATGCTTGTTCGACACACATGTTTGATACATATTTGACACAACATGGCTTCAAGATAGAAGTATCAAGATAGAAGTATATGTGTCTACGATATATAGTTTGCGTTTTTCTTTTTAACCTAAAAGAGCTCTAATTGTTGCATATTCCGGCCTCAAACTTGGCTGATTTGCATACATAAAACGATCATATAGATTCTTCAAAGACTTGACAGGATTGTGTGGTGCAGGGTGGCTGCGAAGCTGGAATGGATAGTTCTGTATGCGCTTGTGAGAGATGAAGAGGGTTATCTGTCGAAGGAGGTGATCAGGCGTTGCTTCGATGGGAGCCTGTTCGAGTACTGTGAGCAACAGCAGAGGATAGCTCATGAGAAGAAGTTGTGGTAGGCTTGTTACTGCCAGGCTTTACTGGCAGACATTTGCTGCTGCAAATTTTGGATGGTATGTTACGGACTTTGTAATAATTCAGCTGTTTGTGAAATTACTCTGTTTCTATGTGTTGTGTTTCGAGTCAAATGCAGTATGTTGTGATTGGAATAATGGCATGAATGGTGCTATCTTAACCTATATAAAGTGTTTGATTTGGGGGATGATGATTGTTGTTGGCTTCATTTCCTGCTTATTCTTTTCCCCTTTGTTCAGGAATTTGAATTTTTTTTGAAGTTTTAATTTCTACTTGAGAAGACAAAATATAATTGTTGGCCCAATTTTAATGACTGTGTGATGATTGGTTGACACGCGTGTTATTTACTCATGATCTATATGTTGGGAAATACGAAGAATTAAATGTAAATATTTGAGTTGAATTACGGCGAGATCCGTTGATATAATCAATTGGATAATGGTTGGAGCGTATTCTTCTTCCATTGGGGATGAACGTGGAACATTCACATGTTCAATTCCGACTTCGAATGAATGAGATATTCAAGTCTAAAGTTCGCCTAATTCAAAAGCCCAAGGGGATTAAAGCTAGCTAAAAATATTTAGTCTCACATTAGACATGAGATGAAAGTTTGAAGTGTTCAAATAGAGAAATGGGAACAAAGGGTGTGCCCTTTGGGTACTTGGAGTTTTCGCGCGCGATTAGGGGGAAACCATGCCCACACGCGTACGTCGCCGCTGGCGGCGGCTGGGATTCGGGTTCCCTACCCGGTCTGATTCTTTTTCAACGGGGCCCGACGGGTGCGGTGTTACAGCGGATCACGCCGGCTCCATTCGGACCCGACGAGTACGCTTTCACAGCGGATCACGCCCGCTCCATCCGGACCCGTGCAACGCTGAAAGAAAACCGCATGTGAACCGTTACAACTGTCTGTGCGGTTCCTGTCTAGAACGATTCGTTGCAACAGTTCAGACCGAACTGTAACTGTTGCAACCGTTCGGACTCCAAATTACGCATCTGTCCTCCCGGAGCGCTATAAATAGTGCTTAACTCGGATTTTGAAGCAAGATTCCTTATGAAAGAAGGCTCATAATGTTTCTTCAAAGTAAATACAAATATTCTCTCTGAGATTCGACCGTACGTTTCCTCCAAAGTAAAGACAAATATTCTTTCTGAGATACGATCGTACGATGATTTGATAGTGTATCTTGGGAGACCAACGTCCAGTAACCCGTTAGCACCGTAGCGGGGACGTAATTGTCTTAAGGAGATTTGCTATAAGCGTACCTTACTCCAAGAACTGTATAAGTGAATTAATATTCTTTATACAGGGGTTATACTGATATACAGTATATTGAAACTGACTTATACTAATCTAATTGGTGTTTAACTAAGGAAGATAATTGAAAGGTAGTTCTGTAATTAAGGAACATTCTATTGAATGGAGAACCTCCCACATGATATTCACCGATCTGGCCAGTTAAATCGGTGATATTGATTAGTTGTCAGATTGATTTTTAGAACTAACACTATATACTTGATCAACTTTATATTTATGCCAAAAGAAAATGCATAAACTCTTTAAATCAAGTAGAGGAGAATGGTAAATTTGATTAACTCAAAAAAAGAATGGCAAATTTGCAAGATTCCCCACCTTGGGCCAAACTGCCAGGTTCTCATTTTGGTACCAATGCAGTACTTCATCCTTGGCTTTTATCTCAATCTAGGGGCTTTTTGTTCCGCCGTAAAAGGCGTAAAAGTCCGTAATTCGTAAATGACTTACAATCCAGTTATAGGTACCGCGTTTGTTTGGACCGTAATACGTAAAAGACTCACGTAACTCAACTACCACTCACTTGCAACCTATTTCCTGCTCACTTACAGCCCAGTTACAGTTAATTTTGTAGTCATGCAAATTTGTATTATTTTTTATGTTAATATTAAATTTTTTTAATATTTATCCTTTTTAATATTTATTTACAATATTAAAACTTTTTAAATCACCAAATAGTTAATTTTGAGGTCAACTTTTTCACTTACGACTTACACATTACGACAATCAAACACCATAAAATATAATACACTTTCCTACTTACAATTTTATATTACCAACCAAACAGCATAAAACTTACATGCATGTAACTCATTTATAACTGTAAAAGACTTTACCAATTACGACTTACGAATTACGGTCAATCACGGTAACCAAACAGACCCAAGCAAGTTCTTTTCTCTTCTTGATAGTAGCATCTTTTTCACCAAACCACAGTTCTCATTTTGGTCTGCAGGCTACTGTGGTTGGTAATAACAAAGGATAAACTATATGACATGGCAGGACATGCCATGATGATCACCAGCACATTGTTATGAATATCATTGGTATATCTAATTTATAGAGGGTCCGTTTAGTCTTTTTTGTCGTTAAAAAACTGTGTTGTGTAAACTTTATTTGTGTGGTTCACAACTTCACATGCACCCTTTTCTTCGAGGGACCCTTGTCTGGATTCTCTTTTGATTAAGAGTATGTTTGATTGTTGCAAGTGACCGCAAGTGTAATAATTACAAGAGTTTTTTATAGTTGCAAGTGAGTTTTACACTAGTAAGTATATTTTCACTTACGATTTGACACTTTGAAAGTATAAGTGAGTATATTGTCACTTACAGTGTTTGGTTGTGAGATTGCAAGTGGGAGTTGCACGACTAAGTGTATATTTCAAGTAATTAAATGTTATAAAAAAAGTAATCTAATAATAAAAAAACATAATCTAATAATAAAAAAAGATTAATCTACTAAAAAAAATATTAATTAATAATAAAAATAAATTTATTAATAAAAAAATTAAATCTAAAATAAAATAATCTAGTAAAATTTAATCTAATAATAAATAATTTTAAACTTAAAAAAATAATATATTAATTAAAAAAATATTGCAAATGAGTCTGCAAGTGGGCTTTGTATGTGAGTCTGCACGTGATCCACAAAATTAACTATTTAGGTCGGCAAGTCCAACTTGACCACAAAATTAATTGTTTGGGCTATAAGTGGTTACAAATAAAGCCACAAAAAAGTGGGCTTTGAAATTGTAACCCACAATCAAACACTTGAAAATAATATTGCTGCAAGTAAGCTTTGCACTTGTAGCCCACTTACAGTAATCAAACACCTCTTAAGTGTATAAAGTTGAAGTGTTATGACTTGCACAACCTTGGGTATGTCTACCTGAAAAACAATCTAGGAACTAGTTAAGGTCAAACTCTCTCTCGAGGATTACAAACTAGAAAATGCAAGGACTTGCCTTCTCAGGGACGGAGTTGGGGTGGGGTGGGGTTGTGTTTTTTTTTTTTTTTTTTGGTGGGGGGTTGGGTTGGGGGGGTGGGGGGGGGGGGGGGGCGGGGGTGGGGGTCTATGGGGGCAACCCCTTTACTTTTAGTTATTGCAAACGGTCTAAAAAAAAATTTCCTATAAATTTTTATATCAAGTGCCTCTTGAGTCGCTGGCTGCCTTCTTTATGAATTTGTTCTTTATATTAACTTATAAGAATCTCAGCTTGAGCATTCTCTTTAACTAAAAAGAAAATGAACTTTTCTAACGCAAGTTACTATTTCAAATCTAAATCAAGAGTAAAAACTGTGAAACCCACCTTTCCTAAATTATTGTGGCGGTCAAAATTTTATCCGCATTAGGATGATGTCACATGTCCAGAATATCAAGGGGTTCTCCCAAGAAATTCACGACTCTCAAAATTCATCCTGAAGACTCTGTCTTATCTGGTCTTCCCGGAGCTGCCTCTCATCGGAAAGACATCCCTGATCCGGGGCTGCATTCTGCCATTGCCAGGCCTTTACCACTCTAAAAGTTTTCACTTCCTCTTGTTGGCCCAAAGGCCCATCACTCTAGTTTTGATGATGATCAACTCATGTAGTTATGTTTACTAATGATCTTGTGTTTAATTAGTGACAGTTTCATGATCAAGATCTTAGTAGGTGCGTAGCTTCAACAAAGAATTTAAAGTCAAGTTTTGGAGCTAGCACGGTGTTTGGACCAAGTCAAGAAGGCTTCAAGTGAAGACTTCAAGAAGATGAAGACTTGAGTCTAGGTTTGTTTTTATAAGATTTGTTTTTAGTTAAAATGTAAAGGATAGAATAGTTGGTGGATTGCTCAAGTATACCATGCACACACACTCTTGATAGTTTTGTTTTTACAAAAGATTTTCTATTTTAGAAAATACATGTTTTGGATTTTGGTATTCAAGTTTACATGTTAACCAAAATAATGTTTAGTACTTAATGTCAAAAACATAGATATTTCACCATGTTTGTGTAGTGGATCATATCCATACACCATATGCTTTAATAGAGTTTAAATATCTTGTTTTTGTATTTGGAGAAGTTTTGGAAAAATAAGTTTTGAAAAAATCAAGTTTGGAAAAATACCGTTTTGTTTTGAACCAATATTTCCAAGTTACAAAAATGGTCCAAAACATTTGTAACATGCCTTGATTTTGCGCAAGCATGTTTGTTTATCAAAGTATATTGGTAAAACTATTTTGTAGATTTTCTATGTTTTTATGGGATTTTACTTCAATCAAAAAGCCTTAGTTTAAATCCCTAAATTTCTGTTTCTGGCTTCAGCCAGTCAACTAGTCGACTGACCAAGTCGACTGGGGCTGAAGTCGGTTGACCGGCTCGGTCGACCGACGTGCACAGACGTGCACGCCTTGACCTGGCAGGTGGCCGGTCGACCGTCCAGAGAGCTCTGCTCTCTGGAAAGGCCCTGGTCGACCGGGCGGTCGACCGGACAGAGAGTCTGCTCTCTGTATCTGGCCTCAGTCGACCGACCGGTCGACCGATGACACAACGGTCTGAAATATGACCGTTGGCCGGTCGACCGGGCGGTCGACCGACAGGTCTGTCAGACCCCAACGGCTAGTTTTTCTTAGCCTATAAATTTGGGGGTTTAGGCATTGTTTTTGTCTAAGATTTCTAGTGGACTTTGAGCCAGTTTTTTCTACTTAATTAAAAGAGTTTTCTCCACTAAATTGAGAGCTAATACTTCCAATCAAAAGGGGAGTTTATTAAGAGTGTGTAAAAGTGATTTCTTTGAGTTTTCCTCCACCATTCTCATCCTTGTTTTCTCACACAACACTTGAGCTATCCATTACTTTATCTATCCATAGGATTGTATTGTGAGAGTTTTTATTGGTGATCAAGTGTTTAGATCACCAAGTTTTCATCTTGTACTTTGAGGAGGCGGACGGTTGTGTTCGCATTTGTTTCAGGTCCTAGTGTGGACTTGGTGTTTCGAGTTCGGGTGCGAACTCATTGTTTGAGGTGCGGCCTCGGCGAGCTTGTGGGGCTTGCGTGCGTACGGACTAGGGAGTCCGAGAGTTGTAGGTGTTGCGGCACCGAGTGATCCGGTGGGATCGATTATAGTGGAAATCCTTCGTGTGTCGAAGGCAGGGATGTAGAGCAAGTGTGCTCGAACCTCAAAACAAATCCCTTGTGTTTGCGATTGCTCATTCTCTCTCTCTCTCTCTATATAGCTTGCATTCAATTATTGTGTTTATATTTATATGCTTGATATACTTGTGTGCTAAATTGATATACTTGCTTGGATTTGTTTGCTAACACTTGTATTTAACTAAGAGAGCCAACGCGGCACCTCAACACTTATCTAGGGGAATCTAGAGGAGTTAGTCCAGAGCCCTTCACGGGGAATTCGGCTACACTCTTGTGTTATACGTGGTGTTTAGTTTAAATAGTTTGTTTAGGTCATTATAGTTTTAATTTCGCATTATTTGGCATTAAGTGACCATTAGATTAACCATCACCTATTTACCCCCCCCTCTAGGTGAACTTACACCTCTGGTTCTTCCTCCACTCCGAGACCCTCCCCGTTCCAAAGGTTATAGCTCCTAGCCTGAAGCTCCAATAACAGATCATCTTTGATCTCCGCCGATACTTATGCAACTCCGTCCTCCCGCACGTTCATAACGTGTAATACCTCTATCAGCTCGGGTAGTGATTGTACACGTGTAGTTCATATTTAGTGTTACATTTCCTCGTTTATTTTGTAATAAAACCCTGCTATTTAATTTATTTTGATGTCTAATGGTGTGCAGGGTAATTAATGAAGAAAAAAGAGAAATGAACTAATTTAGCCAATTAAAATCAAAGATTTAAAGATAGGATTTTTAGATCAAACAAATCAATGAAGATTTACTCAAATCCAAAAGTTTAGAAGTGATTTTATCTGAAAATAGAGTATATCAGAGAAGATATTCTCAGATCTAATTCAGTTAAAATCAGATTTTTGAATATCCATTTGGTTAGCTAAAGAATCAACATGATAACGTCAAATTCAGAGTTCAAAATAGAAAAACTATTGGATAAAAAGAGATATCGGAGCATATAGCGACACGTGCCTTTGGATCTGGCCAAGCTGCGGAAACGCGCAAAAGCCACGTTTTCGCTGCTAGGTATTTGAATTTGGGGGAGCGTTTGCTCGCCCTATCTTTGCATGCTCTCCCCTATCTTCTTTTACCTATAAATCCTCCCATACAAAATAGCGATGTACAGAGAAGGATTATAGTTTATGCTTTATTATTAAGGTTAGTATTATTGTTAGATAGTATTGAGAAGTTGTAATCTCATTTATTTGCTTTTTAGTTTAGACCAGCAAGACGTGAGAGAGAGTATGTTATAATCGAATATTTGAGTGATATCAATAAAAGGATTCAAGATTTTTCTTCATCTCATTCTCATTTGTGAACAATATGTTTTGCTTTATTTTCTTTTTTGCTTTATATTTTTTATGAGTAGCTAATATCTCTCTTTCTAGGCTCATTAATCGACTTTCATGTCACTACTCTTGATTGATTTTTCTGTACCATCCGACTGAATCATATGAATGTTTAAATCAAACTTGTTTTGCAATTATTCTTGAAGGCACATGAGGATAGGTTTTTTACTTTAAAACTTGTTTAAAACTTTTTCTAAAATTATTTTTATTTCATACTTGCTCTTCTCGCTTGATGGTTTAACATTCAATCTAAAAGAACCGTTTTTTAAAAAAAGTTATATTTTCAAAAGATCTATCTTATGTGTTTTACTTGGATATTTTGATCTACAAGACTAAGTTTAAGCTTATGATCCTTGATGCATTTCTTTTCAAGAGAATATACATGTTAAGGAAAAGATTAGTGAGTCCGGATTTTTTCTCCTTATACAAACTCTATTTTTCCAACAACCAACTCTCAATCACAATATATTCTTCTTCTAAAAAACTGACACACAGCCTTGTTTTCTCAACAAAAATATCGAAAAGCTTGCATCACATCTCTCCTCGTGGACACGACCTGTTAGCTCTAAGCTACACGATACTTTTAATTTTTGAATCAAATTTTGACACCGTTGCCGGGGAGGGGGACAATATTTTGTGAGATTTAACAAGTTTTGTGCTCTGTTTCAGGATTTAGAAAATCATTTGGAGAAACTAAGTACTGCAGAAGAAGACTTGCAGTTTTGTTCCCTTGCTCAAGAAAGCAGGAAACAAAACTCCAAAGTTTGCCGCGAAAATCCTTTATTTGCTGTAGAAACACGGGTTTATTCTGGGACTACTGAAAATTCTTTTTTGTAGGTACATAGCTTTGCAAAATTCATCTTCTGCAGTTATTAGTTTTGCTATTTGATTTATTTTGTTCTCTGTTTTAAATCCAACAGTAATTGATTGTTGAAATTGCTTAAAAAATGTTTAGACTTGCATTCTTAGACATTTGTCTAATTCATTTCAATTACTGTTGAAGAAAGTTGAAGAAAAGTACATTTGCATAGCACCTAACTTAGGAAATATTCTTCGGTGATTTACTTCCTTTTTGAGCGTTACTTTTGTTATATTCTCGCACATCGCAAAAAAAAATTTAAGGGTAAAACCAAATACAAGATAATGTGGGGGAGTCATTACCTTCCTTGGCCACAAATTATCTCCAAGCCCTCATAACCTAAGCTTAATTTAAAATCTAATAGAGAGTGGCCCTAGGGACATCTCAGAGACACTAGGAGGTTTACCTAATGGAAAACTTAGAATTTGACTCTTGTCAAATCGGTGAAAAAAATTGGGGATTGAGAATCGAAACCTCGAAGGTTAGTGACTTGGCTTAATTAGACCCGTTGCTTTTAGCATGGATACCTCCCACTAATCTTGCCCTGATCTGACCGATTAACTTGTGGTCAGATTGCTGCAATATACCTCCCGCGGATAGTCTAACCAGTTAGGAGTCGTCTAGGTTTAAGTTTACCTTAAAATATGCTTGATTGATTTTTTTTCTTTTGATTGTTTGGGTGAACTTGTTTGTGGTAGTGATTGTGTATGCAAATTTGTGTTGGCCCAAGGATACAATCACCCGGGTTTAGAGTTTTAATGATTACAAAACATATATAGTTATTTGTACTAATCATGTTTAAGTGTTTAAGATTATTTCAGGGTTCTATGGTTTCAAGGATTTTCTTCCCTAAAGGAAGGTAGTGTTGACTCAAGATGACTCAAAACGGGATCAAGAATTCAAGTTATTCAACGATGCATTTGAAAAAGCCAGATTTAAGATCTTGTAGTCTCCTAGACCCCTGTAAGAATTTAGTTTGTTAAAGAGTAAGGATATGAAAGTAGTGCTCAAGAAGTCACACACACAAAAATACACTTTTCAAAATATAAGTTTTTGGTAATATTGGTTTTGGTGCATATTTGGTTAATATACATGTTTCATAATTTTTAAAAAAAATTTATATTAAAGTTTAGAACATGTTTTTTTATCTCCTATACTATGCTACTCAACCCTCAAACCATTGAAAAATACTTTATTTTTCATATTCAAAAATCTGTTTTTAAAGTATTTCAGGCAATTTCGGTCGACCGGCCGGTCGACCGTAACTATTTCAGGCTACAACGGTCGACCGGGCGGTCGACCGGAGCCTTGTGGCCATGGACGTGCACGTTGTGCACGTCTGTCGGTCGACCGGGACGGTCGACCGTCGAGCCCTGCGGTCGACCGACTGCATGACCCTTGCTCTCGGATTTTGCCGGTCGACCGGGCTGGTCGACCGACAGTTCATTTTTCTGTTTTGAAAATGACCGCGGTCGACCGTCCGGTCGACCGGAGCCAACTGCTCTTTTGCCTAGTGGCTGGCCGATCGACCGATCGGTCGACCGGCAGCTGTCCAGATTGTCCCAACGGCTATATTTTGGATCTGTTTTGTTTTTTATGGATTCCAACGGCTATTTCTTGTTTCCAAGTGGCTAAACTCACCCCTAATGACCTAGTATCACTTATGATTAGTATTTATCTTTTCCCTATAAATAGAGGTCATGGGTCATTGGTTTTTTACAAGAAAAAGATCCAAGTTTTCAAGTTTTCAAGAGAAGAAGTGTTTCATTACTTTCCATTTTCAAAGTTCTTTTAATTGCAATATTTTTCAGTTGGTTTTCAAGTCTTCTTAACTTCTACTACTGAAATTTTTCTGTCACTTCACTTCTTGAGCCAAAAATCATACTCCACTCTATAAAAGTTGTAAGAGAGAGTTTGTGGTCTTTCTATATCACCAAATGACTTATATTCTTTTGAGTTGTGGTTCCTCTTGTGTGAGAATTGTATTGTTGGAGTTGGGTACTCCAGTCTTGTGTAGACCAATTGTAAGGTTCCTGTGTGGAAGTTCCCTTTGTGGAGTTAGTGAAAATCCTTCATTGTGGTGAAGGCGGGGACGTAGAGCAGTGGCACGAACCTCGAAACAAATTCTATTGTGTTTGCAATTGTTTTCCTTTTTGCTCTTTGTTGTCTTACATTCTTATACTTGTGCTAACACTTACTTTGTCTTCATTATTGCATCCATTTCATATTCTTGCACTTTCAGTCTATACTCATATCAACAAGGAAGCAATTAAGCACCTCAACTCATAATCCAGAGGAATCAAAGAGGAGAAGTTCTAGAGCCCTTCATGGGAATTCGGCTTCAATTTCTTGTTTTGAGTGATCGCTTGCATCATTCATCTTAACTTGTTTAGAAAGAGCATTAGATTAGCATTAACACCTATTCATCCTCCTCTAGGTGTTTTTCAATTGGTATCAGAGCTTTGGTCTCTAGGTTCTTGGCTTAACATCCTTAGAGAGATCCTATATTGCTAATCATATTTTTCATATTTCATCCTCATGCACGTTAGTAAAGATGGCCGAAGGTATTAAGACCCCACCCAAGTTTGATGGCCTTAACTTTCCCATATGGAAAGTTAAGATGACTGTATTTTTGCAATCCTTAGGAAGCCGGGTTGCAAAGGCGGTGACTAAACCTTTTAGCGCACCCCTTGGTGATGAGGACACTTGGTCCGATATTGTCATCAAAGAGTTTGACGCAAATGTTAGGGCACACTATGCCTTACTTCAAGCTCCTAATGATGATGACATTGCTAAAGTCATACATTACAAATCCGTATATGAGATTTGGACTCACCTTCTAGTCACTCATGAGGGAACATCACAAGTTAAGAGGGCTAAAATTGACCTCTTACATTCCCAATATGAAAACTTCTCCATGCAAGAAAATGAATCTATTGATGATATGGTTACTAAATTTACAAAAATCACTAATGGTCTTGCTTCTCTAGGTGACGACATCGACAACGATCAAAAGGTGAGGAAAATCATTCGTGCACTCCTACTTTCTTGGGAAGTCAAAGCTACAACCTTGAAGGAGCTCAACGACAAGGAGAAAATGGAGCTCATTAGTCTCATTGGGAATCTCAAGACCCATGAGATGGAAAGAAAGGTTAGGGAAGAGATGGCTCCTCAAAAGAAGAAAGCAATCGCTTTCAAAAGCTCTTCCACCTACTCCGACGAAGATGATGAAGAAGAGGATGATGAAGATCTTTCTGAAGAAGAGGATGATGAAGATCTTTCTGTTCTTGTGAGGAACGTTTGGAGAATGTACAATAAGGCTAAATTTCAAAATAGAAGGAAATGACAAGGAAAGGAAGAAAAGAAAATCATTTGCTTCAATTGTCGGAAGTTGGGGCACATCGTTGCGGAGTGCCCGGAAAATAAGAGCAAACCCTCCACCTCCAAGAAGCCATACAAGAAGAAGGTCTTAAAGGTTACATGGGATTCGGAAAGTGAATCCGATGAAGAAATTGACACGGCCCACATGTATTTCATGGCAAATGAGAATACAAATAAGGTAATCCCCGAATCATCTATTAAAGACTGTGAATTATCCATGGATGAATTAGGAGAATCTTTTGAAGAATTATCTCATAATTATGATTTGCTTAAAAAGAAATATCTAAAAATGAAAAAGGGAAATGAAACTCTTAACCACAAAGTTTTTTTGCTCACAAAAGAAAAGGATGAATTGTTTTCTACTCTCACTTTTACTCAAAAGGATTTTGATGCTTAAAAAATCACTTGTAAAGAAAAATTTTCTCAAATAGATAAAGATGAGATTTTCATGCTTAAGAACAAAATTAACTCTTTAGGGAAGTTTTAAAGAAATGTGAATTTGATAAATCTAGATTAAAGACTATGTTCCCTAAGAAATATATCCCAAAGAAACAATCACATGCTACACACACCCATGTTCATAAATCACAACATTCACACTCACTTCATGCTAAACACCAAAAACATGTTCACACTTTACACACTCATCATGCATTCATATATGGTAAAATTTATGCATGCACATATTGTGACCGAAAGGGTCATTTGGCTAAATTTTGTTATGATAGAATAAATGCATCTAATAATCATATTTAGGTTCGTAATGCTTACATTCAAGGACCCAAGAAAATTTGGATACCAAAGTCAACGAATTTGTTGCAAGATGTAGATACACTTCAAAGCTCTAAGACATAGGGAGCGGTGTTATCTTGATAGTGGTTGCTCAAGGTACATGACATGAGATATCAACAACTTTGCAATCCTATCAAGATACCATGAAGGTGGCACCATCACCTTCGGAGATGACTCCAAAGGAAAGATTGTTGGTATAGGTAACATTAAATTTGGTTCATCTTCTATGATTGAAAATGTTGCTTTAGTTAATGGCCTCAAGCATAATCTCTTGAGCGTTAGTCAACTTTGTGATAAAGGTTTTAAAGTAATTTTTGATAACTTAGATTGTAATGTTTTTGATAGACAAACTAATGCATGTACGCTTTCTGATTTTCGTGAAAACAATGTATACTTGATTGATATGTCTAATATGCAATGTGATGCTGTAACGTCCCGATCCCAAGGATACAGAGACGTTATGGCGACGCACATACGCAGGGCGGAAAATCCTCACGTACGTACGCTAAGCCTCAGTACAGGAAATCACCTCCATAGTTATAAGAGTTCCAGCAGGAAATAAGTACAAGAATACCTGCAGAAAGAGGTTAGTGATCATAACAAATAGAAAAACAGGGATAAATAAGATAACAGCAATAAATTATAAAGATACCTATGAAGGGTCTCGATGAGGAGTCTCCTATGTGCACAATAGACTATCTGACAATATGATAACTCGGATCTCCAACCTGGGCACGCAAACCCAGGGTCGTCAGAAAGCGACCTAATGAGTGGTAAAATGAAGGAGGTAGTAATATCTACTATAGTAATACAAGCACGATAATAATATATAATACATGATGTTGTATTAGTGATACCATATAATAAGCATATAATAAGCAGTAAAAATATATAAACATGTCATCTTTTAATACCATCACTACCTAACATGTTATCATCGGGTCATGTCTATAGTCGTATCCAGTTTATATAATAAATAATGTTGTCTAGTGGTGACGTGATAGAAATGAACATGCTAGTGGTGACGTGATAGAAGTGAACATGCAGATGGGCATATGCAATATAACCATAATACGGTGTTGTGCATAGACAGTAATGATGTCTGCAAGGTATATAGAAAACAGAATATATGCAATGCAGAATATACATATACCTGAGTAGTATGCCACCACAGAAAGTATAACATGTACCAGTAACATGATAGCGGATAAATGATCAGGTACAGTAACAAGTACAACTAAACAATAGTATACATGTATCAGGCAAGTCATGTTATTTAGACAATAATAACAATCAGTACCGCCTGGTATTTTAATCAATCTCTTCTAGTGTCCCATACCACTGGCAGTTCATACTGGAGCCCGCACTCCAGTCGAACCCATCCGGACATGGCATACGGGTACCATTATCCAAACGAGAGAGTGATCAAATAACAAGTGTTCCCGACGTCACTATTGTTTATATCATTTTATTATGTTCATTGGAAACCCAATGGCCAAGGAGCTCTAGTTAGGTGGGTGTATCACGTGCATACCCGGGACAACGGCCTTAAACAGACCCCTGGCTGCTAAGACCAGGGCCAGCCCGCTAAGGCTGTAACATGTAACGGGAACTCAATGAGCTAAAACAATAACGGGAAATGGGAGCTCATGAGCTATAACAGACGGTAGCCAGCACTACCCCGTCCCCTGCAGTGGGACAAACAATGGATCCAGACATCCACCCGACAAGAGCTAGTCAACCGTCAAGTCTCCCCCAACCCCATCTTATATTTCATACATTTAATGTACACAGGGTATCAGGAATAAGAACAGTACATGATACATGTAACACGATAACAGGATATGAGCTCTGTTGATAGCACGAAACACGATAATGAGAAACGGGAAACAATAGATGTGGGATTCTAGAGGTGGACCCCGTGGCTTGAATCCACGTGGCACTTAGTTCCACACATCGCATATCAACAGCTCATGTATCCAGTACGGGAATATCAATATCAGAACGGGAAATAATCATGTAACGGGAATACAAGACGAACTACTCATGTAACAATAATCCATGTGATATAAACAATGATCAATATAACGAGAATACAAGAATATCCATGAGTAATGATATAATCCATGATCCATGTAACAGGAATACATAGACAATCAATGCATGTATACCGGTGAGTCTATATAACAGTGGTGTAAGAACATGAAATAACTGTGCACAGAGTATCCATGTAACGGTATCCAGTGTAATAGTGTCTCAGTGTATCAGTGGTTCACGAACATGTATTAATAATGTCATGAATCTCCCTATCTATGTAAGAGTGAGACACGTACATAGAACATCATGAAATAACGGTATCTAGTGCGTTCAGTGCTTTAGAATGTCCGTGGAACGGTGATCCTAGCACATGAACTATCAGTGTCGCGTATCCATGACATAGTGACAATATACATGTAGCAGTAATGAAGTGACAATGTCTAGTGAATTGATGTCTCGATGTACCGGTGGGACATAGTGTTGCGTGTAAGAGGATCTGTGTAATGGTGATACATGTACATGAGATAACGGTGTCCCGTGTGATAGGATATCCAAGTCATGGTGTGAACACTAATGTTAGCGTCTGGGGTAATAGCATCTACTCGAGTGTCAACTACTGCTAATAAGAATAACGATTCTTATATTCTGAATAAGGTAGGTGCCACCAAATTATTATATATACAATATCAATTTATTGGTTACTTTACTGGTGACAATTGTTAACTTCTGAATCTCGATAACGAAACGATCAGCCATATATATCTCCATACATTTATCATAAATCAGGTAAGAAAATAAAGTATGATAACAATCCTGTATGTTTATATTATGTATGGTTTAATTATAGAGATTTACCAACAATTACATTTTATTAAACAACAATAATAATGATTTCTGATAATCAAGTGTTATTAAATAAGGCAACCAACCAAGATTACTAAACATGATAAAATATAATTTATAAAATAAAAACACTCACAAATTAGCGATGGAAAGGTAGCTCTCTTTCCCACGATCGCAACGGTTCCAGAAACGTCCGAATCGGAGTCCGGGTTCTCCAGATATCGCCCGAATACTAGAATCCATATAAACGGGTTAAATATGTAATAAACAAAGATTAAAATGTAATTAGTATTAATTAACAGGGGGTTTTAAGGAAAATTACCTTTATACGTTTTGGATGCGAGCAGACAGGTTAACGGGTCGGGTTTGGATCTGATAACCCAAACCCGTAACTTAAGTAAATGGGTTATTGGGTTATCGGGTTGTTAATGGGTTTCAAAGTCTACCCAAATGACTAATGGGTTCGGGTCACACCCGAACCCAACATCGATAGCAGCAGCGGCAGCAATCTGCTGCAGCGCTCCTTTGCGGGCCGGTGACGAGCAAGACCCGCCGGCGGCGGGTCCAGCCGCCGGTGGTGGTCACACAGAGAGGGGAAGAGAGAGAGATAGAGAAAGGAGTGGAGAGAGAGAGAGAGGGAAAAAGGGGGCAGCGGCCAGCTCAGCCTGGCCGCCTCGCCGGCGGTCGCTCAGGCCGGCGACGGCGGTCTGGGGCCACACACAGAGCGGGGGAGAGAGAGAGCGAGGAAGAAGAAGAAGAATGAGAAGAAGAAGGGCGATGGCGCACGATGGGGGTGGTGGCGCACCGGCCACTGGCCATCTGGCCGCGAGCACGGGTCAAGCCCGCTCCCTGGCCTGGAACAGTGAGAAGGGAGAGAGAGAGAGAGGTTTGTGTGAGAGTTAGAGAGAGAGAATAAGTGGGGGAAAAGAGAGAGAGGTTGAGAGAGGGTTTGGGGAGAGAGATTTTAAAGAGGAAGAGAGGGGAATGGCGGTGGAGAGGCGGTGGGAATTCTCCAGAGAAATGGAGAAGAGGGGGAAAAAGAAAAGAGAAAACAAAGGTTTTTATATTATTTAATTAATATTATAATGGGGTCAAAAATTGACTAGCTCCGAACGGTGCCCAAAAATTAAATAAAATAGAAAATATTACGCGGAGTGGGAATATGAAATCGGATTCTAGAAATCTTGTTCGGTTTGCCAGTTAAAAATCCTGGAGTGTATCGCCGATACTAGGCGACACCGGTTTGGCCCGAATTTTAATAATTACAGAAAAATCTCCAAAAATACCATAACATAGAAAATATGATTCTAAGATACAAGATGAAAGCAGGTTCCTAAAATTTTACTCCGTTTTTGTGAATTAAAAATCGTAGAGCCGATTCTCGGTACAGGTCGATACCGACTATGGAGATTTTCCAAAATAAGACAGAAAAATTCCAGAAAATTCTGAAAAATCTACAATATTGAAAAATAATATCTGAAACTAAAATCAGCTCAATCTGACTAGCAGAAAGATCAAATCAACTTTGTACACCGTATCGAGCATTGATACTGTGATACGTACATCAGGGATCAGGGGGTTACAGATGCCACTTGTTTGAACGCATTTAATGATGACTCTTGGTTGTGGCATAGGAGACTAGGCCATATAGCTTTTGACCATCTATTTAGAATAAACAACAAGGAAGCGGTGAAAGGTATTCCTTACTTGAAATTTGAAAAGGACCGCATTTGCGATGCGTGCCAACTTGGGAAACAAACCAAGTCCTCTTTCAAATCCATCAAGGATATCATGACATCACGACTTTTAGAGTTAATTCATATGGATTTGTTTGGTCCTACTAAAATCAAAAGTCTAAGTGGAAATCGTTTTGCTTTTGTAATGGTTGATGATTTTTCCCGTTTTACTTGGGTTTTCTTTTTAGAACACAAAAATCAAGCCTTTTCACATTTTCAAACATTTAGAAAAAGAGTTGAAAATGAAAATGATTCTTCAATTTTACGAATAAGGAGTGATAGAGGTGGTGAATTTAATAGCCAAACCTTTATCACTTACTGCGAAGAAAATGGAATTAAACATGAATTATCGTGTACTAGAACTCCACCACAAAATAGAATAGTTGAGAGGAAAAATCGAACATTACAAGAAATGGCTAGGACTATGATAAACGAATACGGTCTCCCTCAATGTCTATGGGCCGAGGCCGTAAATACATCTTGTTACATATCGAATAGGGTTTTCTTTTGCAAAAACACTTCTAAAACTTCTTTCGAAATTTACTATTCAAGAAAACCAAATGTTTCTTATTTTAATGTTTTTAGTTGTAAGTGTTTTATTTTAAATACTAAAGATAACTTAGGTAAGTTTGATGCAAAATCCTGTGAAGCTATTTTGTTGGTTACTCTAACACTAGTAAAGCCAATAGAGTCTTCAATAAATCTACATTGACTATTGAAGAATTATACATGTAAAGTTTGAGAAATCTAATATTTTTGTTGAGAATGTTGTAGAAATAGATTCCTTAGGTGAAGACATGGAGAGGATATCCTTGAAGGACTAACCTATATAAGAGGAACAAGGGGACAAGCCAAATCTTGATGTAGAAAGTGAAGTTCAAGAAATTGAAGTGGAGCCAACTCAACCACTTCCAAAGGATTGGAGATTCACTCCACATCATCCCAAGGATCTAATTATAGGTGATGTATCAAAAGGGGTAACGATTCGTTCTAAACTCCATGATCTTTGTGGCCATTATGCTTTTATTTCTCATTTTGAACCAAAGAACATCCTCGAAGCCGAGGGCGACTCATATTAGTTGCTTGCCATGCAAGAAGAGCTCAATCAATTTGACCGTAATCAAGTTTGGCATCTTATCCCTAGACCCCATGATAGACCAACAATTGGTACTAAATGGATTTTTAGGAACAAGTTGGATGAGTCGGATAATGTTGTTAGGAATAAAGTTAGATTAGTGGCCCAAGGTTACACCCAAATTGAAGGAATCGATTTTGAGGAAACCTTTGCACCCGTAGCACGGCTTGAATCCATACGGATAACACTTGCTTTTGCTTCCTATAAAGATTTCAAACTTTTTCAAATGGATGTCAAAAGTGTATTTTTAAATGGGTTTATTGAAGAGGAGGTGTATGTTGAACAACCCCCGGGTTTGTTGATCCTACATATCCAGATTTTGTTTTCAAACTAGACAAAGCTCTTTATGGTTTAAAGCAAGCTCCTAGAGCTTGGTATGAAAGACTTTCATCTTTTCTTATTTCTAATAGTTTTGTTAAAGGAAAAATAGATACTACTTTGTTTACTAAACATATTGAAAATGATATTCTTATTGTTCAAATATATGTTGATGATATTATTTTTGGTTTTACTAATGAAAAACTTTGCAAAGATTTTGAATCATGTATGAAGGAGGAATTTGAGATGTCTATGATGGGCGAGCTCAATTATTTCCTTGGTCTCCAAATCAAGCAAAGGAGTGATGGGATCTTTATAAATCAAGCCAAATATACGAAGGAACTCATCAAGAAATTCGGGCTTGAAGGGGCTAAGACAAGCACGACTCGCATGGCTACCACCACAAAACTTGACAAGGATGAACAAGGTATAAATGTAGACATTAAACTCTATCGTAATATGATTGGTAGTTTATTATATTTAACGGCTAGTAGGCTGGACATTATGTTTAGTGTATGTCTTTGTGCTCGATTTCAATCGTGTCCTAAAGAATCTCATTTGATTGCGGTAAAACACATTATTCGATATCTTAAGGGCACCATTGGGATGGGTTTGTGGTATCCGAAGACCAGACAATTTTTCATGATGGGTTTTTCGAATGCCAACTATGTGGGTTGTAGAGTGGATAGGAAGAGTACTAGTGGAATATGTCAGTTTTTAGGAAATTGTCTTGTTTCATAGTCTTTCAAGAAGCAAAATTCTGTAGCCCTCTCAACCGCCGAGGCGGAGTATGTTGCGCGGCAGGGGCTTGTTGTGCTCAAGTCCTTTGGATGAAATATACTCTCCTTGACTATGATTTGCATTATGATCATATTAAAATATTTTATGATAATACTAGTACTATTTATATGACTAAGAATGTAAATCAACGTAGTAAGACAAAGCACATTGACATTCGATATCACTTTCTTAGAGATCATTATGAGAAAGGTGATATTGAAATTAATTATGTTTCCACCGATTTTCAACTTGCCGATATTTTTACTAAACCACTAGATTATAATAGATTTTCATTTATTTGTGATGAATTAAATGTTTGTGTTATGGACTCATGAACGTTTTTCAAATACTCTTCAAAATGTTTTATTGGCTTAACCCTTTTTTATGCATGACAAAAAGAGGGAGAAATACTTTTGAGTTATTATTTTTTTCATGTATTATCTTTTTCATGCATACATACTTTATAATTCTATTATCATGATTGATAGCATGATTTGAGGAGGACCTTTTTCATGCTCCTTTCACATTTGTTTTAAAATAACTCATATGTTTTGTCATCATCAAAAAGGGGGAGATTATTGGCCCAAGGTTACAATCACCCGGGTTTAGAGTTTTGATGATTACAAAACATATATAGTTATTTATACTAATCATGTTTAAGTGTTTAAGATTATTTCAGGGTTCCATGGTTTCAAGGAGTTTCTTCCCTAAAGGAAGGTACTGTTGACTCAAGATGACTCAAAACGGGATCAAGAATTCAAGTTATTCAACGATGCATTTGGAAAAGCCGGTTTGAAGATCTTGTAGTCTCCTAGACCCCTGTAAGAATTTAGTTTGTTAAAGAGTAAGGATATGAAAGTAGTGCTCAAGAAGTCATATACACAAAAATACACTTTTCAAAATACAAGTTTTTGGTAATGTTGGTTTTGGTGCATATTTGGTTAATATACATATTTCATAATTTTTTAAAAATTTTTATATCAAAGTTTAGAACATGTATTTTATCTCCTATACTATGCTACTCAATCCTTAAACTATTAAAAAATACTTTAAAAATATTTTTCATATTCAAAAATCTGTTTTTAAAGTATTTCAGGCCATTTCGGTCGACCGGCCGGTCGACCGTAACTATTTCAGGCTACAACGGTCGACCGGGCGGTCGACCGGAGCCTTGTGGCCATGAACGTGCACGCTGTGCTCGTCTGTCGGTCGACCGGGACGGTCGACCGTCGAGCCCTGTGGTCAACCGGCTGCATGACCCTTGCTCTCGGATTTTGCCGGTCGACCGGGCCGGTCGACCGACAGTTCATTTTTCTGTTTTGAAAATGACCGCGGTCGACCGTCCGGTCGACCGGAGCCAACGACTCTTTTGCCTAGTAGCTGGCCGGTCGACTGGCCGGTCGACCGGCAGCTGTCCAGATTGCCCCAACGGCTATATTTTGGATCTGTTTTGTTTTTTATGGATTCCAACGGCTATTTCTTATTTCTAAGTGGCTAAACTCACCCCTAATGACCTAGTATCACTTATGAATGATATTTATCTTTTCCCTAAATAGAGGTCATGGGTCATTGGTTTTTTACAAGAAAAAGACCCAAGTTTTCAAGTTTTCAAGAGAAGAAGTGTTTCATTGCTTTCCATTTTCAAAGTTCTTTTAATTGCAATATTTTTCAGTTGGTTTACAAGTCTTCTTAACTTCTACTACTGAAAATTTTCTCTCACTTTACTTCTTGAGCCAAAAATCATACTCCACTCTATAGAAGTTGTAAGAGAGAGTTTGTGGTCTTTCTAGATCACCAAGTGACTTATATTCTTTTGAGTTGTGGTTCCTCTTGTGTGAGGATTGTATTGTTGGAGTTGGGTACTCCGGTCTTGTGTAGACCAATTGTAAGGTTCCTGTGTGGAAGTTCCCTTTGTGGAGTTAGTGAAAATCCTTCATTGTGGTGAAAGCAGGGACGTAGAGCAGTGGCTTGAACCTCGAAACAAATTCTATTATGTTTGCGATTGTTTTCCTTTTTGCTTTTTGTTGTCCTACATTCTTATACTTGTGCTAACACTTGCTTTGTCTTCATTATTGTATCAATTTCATATTCTTGCATTTTCAGTCTATACTCATATCAACAAGAAAGCAATTAAGCACCTCAACTCATAATCTAGAGGAATCAAAGAGGAGAAGTTTTAGAGCCCTTTACGGAGAATTCTGCTTCAATTTCTTGTTTTGAGTGACCGCTTGCATCATTCATCTTAACTTGTTTAAAAAGAGCATTAGATTAGCATTAACACCTATTCACCCCCCTCTAGGTGTTTTTCAATTTGGTTTAGAGACCCAAATACATCTAGGTTAATTATAAATAGCTCAACACCCAAACTGGAACCAAAATCAGATCTGGTTATAACTCAGCCGACATCTTTGCAGGATAGGTTCTATCCCATGAGAACCTCCCTTCCATCTTACATTCGACTCCCGGAAGCCAATGACAATAATTTCGAACTAAATGTAAGATCACCTAGAGGGGGGTGAATAGGTGATGGCTAATCTAATGGTCACTTATGAACAAATAATGCGGAATTAAAACTAAGTTGACCAAATTAAAATTTCTTTTAATTTAAACACTTATGTATAACACAAGAGTGTTGCCGAATTCCCCTTGCGAGGCTCTGGACAAGCTCCTCTAGATTCCCTTGAATGGGTTGAGGTGCCGCGTTGGCTCTCTTGGTTGAATACTAGTGTTAACAACAATCCCACGCAATTATATATCAATTAAGCACAAGGGTATATATCATGCATATATAAGATGAACACAATGAAAGTAAATGCAAGATATAAAATAGAGACAAAGAGAGAGAGAGGGAAGAGTAAGCAATCGCAAACACAAAGGGTTTGTTTCGAGGTTCGAGCACACTTGCTCTACATCCCCGCCTTCGACACACGAAGGATTTCCACTATGCAAGATCCCACCGGATCTCTCCTCGGTGCCGTACACCTACAAACCCTCGGACTCCCAAAGTCCCTTACACACCACAAGCCCACCGGCTTGACGAGGACGCACCTCGCACCACAAGTTCGCACCCGAACTCAACCACAACGAGCACACTTGCCCGTTTCCTCAAAATTACAAGAAAAGATCTCTTTGATGATCACAACTCTTGATCACCTAAAGAGTACTCTCACTACAACACACCTATAAGAATATCTAGCAATGGAAAGCTCAAGTGTGTGGTGAGAAAATGAAGGAAAGAAAGCTTTGTTGGAAACACAAGAAATCACTTAAACACTCTCTTGATAAAAACTCTTCCTTTTGATTGGAAGTATTTGCACTAAAATCTTGTAGAGAAACTCCTCTAAAAGTGTCTGAAAAACAGCTCAAGAAGTCTCCTAAATGTTAAACCTCAAAACAGATGACAAAATCCCAATTTATAGGCTGCCAGAAAATAGAGCCGTTGGGGTTCTGTCAGAGCTGGCGGTCGACCGCCAGTCGACCGGCCAACGGTCATTTTTCTGACCGTTGCAGCCACCGGTCGACTGGTGAGTCGATCGCTCTTCTGGAAAGAACTGTCGGTCGACCGATACGGTCGACTGGCATTTTCCAGAGAGCAACAGGTTTGGGTCGGTCGAGTATCGGTCGACTCCGGTCGACTGATACGCACATGCACAAAAATTGTGCATGTCGGTCGAGTGCCGGTCGACCGGTCACTGAGAAATTCTGAAAAATCAGAACTTACAGGACCTGGAAAATTTGGATTTAGGTTTTGGGTCTTGGATAAAATGTTTTGGTCTTGAAAAATCATAGAGTATGAGCATGTGTCATACTACTATCAAGGTAAAATACTTGGTAAAAATTCTTTTGATAAAAACCTAATTTTCCATGAAATGTTTTTCCAAACCTTTATCAAATACAAAAACAAGATATTTGAGTCCATTTAAAAGCATAGTGTGTATGGATATGATCCACTCCACAATCAATATGAAATATCTATGTTTTTGAAATCTAGTATACAACTTGGTTTTGGTTAAAGAATATACATGATAGAAATACCAAAAACCAACAAATATTTTGTCTTAAAGAAAAATCTTTTCCAAATAAAAATTCTTTTCTAAACAAAATCTTTTATGAAAGTACTTTAAATCAAGAGTTCTAATCAAGAGTGTGTGTGTGATATAGACTTGAGCAATCCACCAACTATCTATCCTTTACATTTTTACTAAAACAAAAATACAAATTTTATACCTAGACACAAGTCTTCAACTTCTTGAAGTCTTCACTTGAAGCTTCACATCATCTTGACTTGGTCCAAGCTTGATCCAAAGCTCCTTGGATCACCCCATGCTAGCTCCAAATCTTGACATTTAATCCTTTGTTGAGCTATGCACCTATTAAGATCTTGATAATGAATCTGTCACTAATTAAACACAAGATCATTAGTAATCATAACTTCATGAGTTGATCATCATCAAAACTAGGGTGATAGGCCTTTGGGCCAACAATCTCCCCCTTTTTGATGATGACAAAACTCATGACGTTATATATGCATGGATTAAAGTAAAGCTTCAAAGAAGCTCCCCCTTAACTCATGCATACAAAATAAATAATAAATATGATCATGAAGCACATGAATATGGATGCAAATATGGAGATGCAACAAGCATAAATCAAAATCTTTTTACTCCTATTTGCATAAATCAAAACACATATGCATAAATACAAATCTTAATTCCCCTCAAGTAAGAAGGACAAATACTTCTCCCCCTTAAACAAGGAAATCATGCATATATATCAAAACAAAAACACAAATACTTCTCCCCCTTTTTGTCAATCATCAACAAAGGGTTCAAAGTAAAATCAAATCAACAAATTTTCTCCCCCTTTATGTCAAAAATAAAGAAGTCAAGGAGGGGCAATACAAATCAAAAATTTTGAATTTTTCTCATCAAAACAAAATCATTAATTCTATTTTATCAAAAAAATTTTGAATTTTCTCTTTGATATCAAATAAAAATATTGATACCATTTTAAAATCTAATGCATAAGCTTGAAAAATAAGATTTGAATTAAGCTTAGCATTAACAACACATGAAGAATTCGAACTAGTTAAATGAGAGTGTTTAACAACTAGTACGAAATCCTTCTATCAAGGAATAAATCTAAGGATTTTCATGAAATAGCAATGAAACACAAAACACTCAAACACTCTAATCTATAAAGTCCAAATAGTTTCAAAAGAAGTGAGTGTACTAATGTTATGTGAAACATGGCATCATGAAAATGGCAATAAGGTACAATATTCCTTAGAAAATCATAAACATCAAAATCATCTCACATTTTTTATTAAATCATTGAAAACAAAATCTATATGTCAAGATATATGTATGTTTTGACAATACATGAAATATACATACATATCTCTTAAACTCAAGTGAGTCTATATGAATGGATTTGCATTGAAGGCAAAAGACTCAAGAGTTATACATGTATATTTTAAGGTTTGGCAAAACACACATATACATGAAATAAAAGGCACATGATCATAAATCAAATCCAAAAGGTGAACATAAGTTTAAATATGTATGAATCATCAAAACTAAGTAATACAAGTACATTTCAAGGGTTCAAATAAGCATTTAAGCACACTTACTAATAGATCTTTTTGAGGCCCATGATATGTTCAAGTATAAATCCTAGTGTTGACAAAAACTAACATATAAACTAATATTCAAATCATGAAGCATCAAATTTTAAGAAAAATTGAATCATGTGACAATCTCAAAAACTATTTGAAGAATACATAACTAGTATAAATTGTTTTTGAAAACTAGTTAAAGATCCTTCAAATATGTCAAATCATATGTTTTTCATGAATGAGACTAAGTACATAAAAATCCAAGCACTCATAGTCCATAAAGCTCATAAATATATTTTTGAATAAAAGATGAGTGTTCAAAGGTTATGTAAATAGTATTTTCATGAAAGTTGTCATTGAAGCTCAAATCTCATAGAAATCATTGTTATCAAATCAACACAAAATCATTTTTATTAAAAACTACAATCTTCATGGTATATGTATGAATTATACAAATCTAACAATACACATACATATCCCAAAATTGTAAAAGAGTCTATCAAATATTTGCATGAAAGCTAGAGACTCACGGGTATACATGTATATTTATTAGATTTGAATTAAACACACATATACATGAGGTAAGATCAAAGATAGGCATAACAAGTATAAATGACCGAATCATCAAAACTAGCCTATACACATGCATATAGTGGATATAAATGAGCATGAAGTTCAAATATATATGAGTCAATTGTAGTTCACTATTCATATATGTATAAATGCAAGTTTTGACACATTCTACATTTAAGCATGTAAATGCCACATGAAAACACACAAAATCTTAAAACATGAACATGCTATGAATGATATTATGAAAATAAAAAGCATGTACATAAAAAAAATAGGAGTTTAGAATTTGTTACCAACTTCAAAGCTCCTAGCATGGTGGTTGACCCACCAAAATTCCTTGATAGCGATGCAACCCAAAAGTATGTCCCTCATGTCCAAGTGCATCCACTACCAAGGTACCATCCCTCTCACGTTTTGTGAGAGCCCTCACCTACATCACAAGCAAAAGGTGGGGGTTTTGGTACCCATATTTTCTTGGGTCCTTTGGGGTTAGCTTTATTATAAGGAACCCAAAATCCTTTAGACATAGCAAAATATAAGTTATGCTTCTTATCAAAACAATATTTTGCTAAATGGCCTTTGCGACCACAATGTGTACAAGTGTACACCCTATCATGATGCTTATGAGTGTGATTGTGATCGTGATGTGCAACATAAGCATGAGCATGATGTGTATGTGCATGAGCATGGGGAACTTGTCTCTTTTGAAACAAAGATTCCAACTTAGAATGATTGAATGCACATGTGCTCAAATTAGAGCTCAAATTATCTATCTTATTTTTCAAATTCTTAATCTCATTAGTTGTGGCATGTAAAGCATGGTGAGATAAAGAATCATTTTTCTTTTTCTTTTGTGAAACAAATTCTTTTCTTTTTCAACAAATTTTCTTTTCAAAGTAATATTTCTTGAAAAACAACTTCTTTTGTTTTTCCACCAAATCAATCTTATTTTTCAAAATCATATTTCCTTCACATAAAACATTCAATTTAGACATTAAGGAAATATTCTCATTTTTCAAATCTTCATTTTCTTTTTCTAAGCATGCCATTTTATTTTCTAAAGAATCTTTATCATTAAGCATGGCATCAAAATTCTTTTTCAAAATTTTATTATCTTTTTCTAAACATGCAATGTTTCTTCTAAAAGAGTCATGTTCTACATGCATGCAATCAAGTTCCTTTTTCAAATTTTTATTTTTCTTTTTAATCATGTCATATTTTTCAAGCAATAATTGGCAAAATGTATTAAGCTCATCATATGACATAGTAGCATCCTCATCCTCGGATTCGGAAGTTACCTCAAGGGGGTCATCCCCTTGGACCATGTAGCACTTGTTGGAGGTGTCGCTTCCAACATCCGAATCGCTCCCCGCATAGTATTGTTCATTTTCGCCAAGGAAGATGAGGGTGTTCCATACTACAAAAGCCATATCAATATTAGCAACCCTACATAAATAATCATCATTTAGGGTGCTCTTTAAAGCATGTAGGGCTTTTGTATTAGCCTCAAGATTCTTACCATCTATACAATAAGCATTATAGTAGTGGCAAGATATACATTATAACCTAGGGCTTTGAGGAATAATGACATCTTAACTTTCCAAATGTGGATGTTAAGAATATCAAAGGTGGGTGGTGACATAAAGTCCACGGTGAGGTGTGTGTGTACAACAAATATTGTGATTAGCCCAAATGTAGGATCTTTAACTCTTAGGTTGTTAGACCCTTATCAAGAGCACTAGCTCTGATACCAATTGTAAGATCACCTAGAGGGGGGGTGAATAGGTGATGGCTAATCTAATGGTCACTTATGAACAAATAATGCGGAATTAAAACTAAGTTGACCAAATTAAAATTTCTTTTAATTTAAACACTTATGTATAACACAAGAGTGTTGCCGAATTCCCCTTGCGAGGCTCTGGACAAGCTCCTCTAGATTCCCCTTGAATGGGTTGAGGTGCCGCGTTGGCTCTCTTGGTTGAATACTAGTGTTAACAACAATCCCACGCAATTATATATCAATTAAGCACAAGGGTATATATCATGCATATATAAGATGAACACAATGAAAGTAAATGCAAGATATAAAATAGAGACAAAGAGAGAGAGAGGGAAGAGTAAGCAATCGCAAACACAAAGGGTTGTTTCGAGGTTCGAGCACACTTGCTCTACATCCCGCCTTCGACACACGAAGGATTTCCACTATGCAAGATCCCACCGGATCTCTCCTCGGTGCCGTACACCTACAAACCCTCGGACTCCCAAAGTCCCTTACACACCACAAGCCCACCGGCTTGACGAGGACGCACCTCGCACCACAAGTTCGCACCCGAACTCAACCACAACGAGCACACTTGCCCGTTTCCTCAAAATTACAAGAAAAGATCTCTTTGATGATCACAACTCTTGATCACCTAAAGAGTACTCTCACTACAACACACCTATAAGAATATCTAGCAATGGAAAGCTCAAGTGTGTGGTGAGAAAATGAAGGAAAGAAAGCTTTGTTGGAAAACACAAGAAATCACTTAAACACTCTCTTGATAAAAACTCTTCCTTTTGATTGGAAGTATTTGCACTAAAATCTTGTAGAGAAACTCCTCTAAAAGTGTCTGAAAAACAGCTCAAGAAGTCTCCTAAATGTTAAACCTCAAAACAGATGACAAAATCCCAATTTATAGGCTGCCAGAAAATAGAGCCGTTGGGGTTCTGTCAGAGCTGGCGGTCGACCGCCAGTCGACCGGCCAACGGTCATTTTTCTGACCGTTGCAGCCACCGGTCGACTGGTGAGTCGACCGCTCTTCTGGAAAGAACTGTCGGTCGACCGATACGGTCGACTGGCATTTTCCAGAGAGCAACAGGTTTGGGTCGGTCGAGTATCGGTCGACTCCGGTCGACTGATACGCACATGCACAAAAATTGTGCATGTCGGTCGAGTGCCGGTCGACTGCCGGTCGACCGGTCACTGAGAAATTCTGAAAAATCAGAACTTACAGGACCTGGAAAATTTGGATTTAGGTTTTGGGTCTTGGATAAAATGTTTTGGTCTTGAAAAATCATAGAGTATGAGCATGTGTCATACTACTATCAAGGTAAAATACTTGGTAAAAATTCTTTTGATAAAAACCTAATTTTCCATGAAATGTTTTTCCAAACCTTTATCAAATACAAAAACAAGATATTTGAGTCCATTTAAAAGCATAGTGTGTATGGATATGATCCACTCCACAATCAATATGAAATATCTATGTTTTTGAAATCTAGTATACAACTTGGTTTTGGTTAAAGAATATACATGATAGAAATACCAAAAACCAACAAATATTTTGTCTTAAAGAAAAATCTTTTTCCAAATAAAAATTCTTTTCTAAACAAAATCTTTTATGAAAGCACTTTAAATCAAGAGTTCTAATCAAGAGTGTGTGTGTGATATAGACTTGAGCAATCCACCAACTATCTATCCTTTACATTTTTACTAAAACAAAAATACAAATTTTATACCTAGACACAAGTCTTCAACTTCTTGAAGTCTTCACTTGAAGCTTCACATCATCTTGACTTGGTCCAAGCTTGATCCAAAGCTCCTTGGATCACCCCATGCTAGCTCCAAATCTTGACATTTAATCCTTTGTTGAGCTATGCACCTATTAAGATCTTGATAATGAATCTGTCACTAATTAAACACAAGATCATTAGTAATCATAACTTCATGAGTTGATCATCATCAAAACTAGGGTGATAGGCCTTTGGGCCAACACTAAAGCCACAATTCATCAACACTCTCCTAAAATTCCATGGTTTAGAGTCCGAGGATGCGTACTTCTTCATAAGAGAATTTGAGAAAGTATGTCTTATGATGAGAATACACCAGTTAGGAGATGATGCGATCAGGTTACGTTTCGTCCCTTTAGCCCTTAAGGACCTCGCCAAGAAATGGCTATACAGTTTAGCGGTTGATTCTATCACATCGCGAATTATTTCGTCAAGGTCTCCTTGAAGAAATTCTATCATATCCACAAAATCGCTCTCATCAGAAAGAACATCATGCAGTTCAAATAAAAATCTAGTAAATCATTTTGGAGGTACTTTGAACATTTTAAGGACCTCTTTCCCCAATAATCCTCATCATGACATAGAGAAGTGGTGATAATGCTAAATTTTCTACGATAGTTTAGACTATCAAACCAAGACTCTCTTAAAAAACATGTGCCAATGGGATTCTTGCAAAAGGATGAAAATCAAGGGTGAGATTTATTTGAGGATCTGGATGAGAAAATCATCCAATGGGAGCCAACTCGAAAAACGTCTAAGAACACAAATTCTATCTCTTCAAAAGGAGGTCTCCATTTTATAGAATCATCTATAGCTGTGGAGGCTAAAATTTCTAATCAAATGAGAAGAATGGAAGCTCTAAAAATCAAGGAGCCAGATGTAGTCAATCAAGCCATGAACCATGTGTTTGAAAAGTGTCATATTTTTTATACTCAGCTAATATTACCCGAACTCACGAATGCAGCCTTTTTGAGGCCCCACAATAATCTCTACACATGAACTTACAATCCTAGTTGAAAAAATTATCTGAAATTTTTATAGAGCCAAAACACTCATGACCACTCAAGAACAAACCATTCAGCCTCACCTGAGACTGATCTCTACATCTCTGCTACAGTTTAAGGATTACCGGTTCTCTGTGTGTGGGTCCCAATCTCTGTCAAGCGTACAAGAAAGAAGGATCAAAGAGGGGAAAAACCCATTAAAACTTTTAATCAATTGCTTAATTTTTTTTCTTTCATTAATAATGGGCACTTTTTATTGATCACGAAACCCACTTCCCTCCAATGAGTCATGGGCAACAATCCCATGCTAAAAGAAACGCTTTTAAAGCATGTAACTCTCCTTCTTCATTCATCCACTGTAGTTATCAATAGAAGTTAGTAGTAATCGTAGTGGTATTAATGGAGGTTTAGGGGGTTACAGTTGTTTTTTTGGACAAATATGGAAGTGTTTTGAATTTTGATTAGACAACAGGTTGCCCAAAAAAGCATTGGAGAGAGGAAAGGCTTCACTTTGCTTTGTCTTCGTCATTCGTCATCTTGGTTCTTCTGCCCATTTGCCCATCTCTATTTTGTTTCCAAAATTGAGCAGTTTTTCTCTCATAGGTCTTGAGATAAGGCAGGATAAGTGAGAAAGGTGGCTCCTTTGGGAAAGAATTAGCAGACCATTTCAGGATTGGAGAAGCTTTGGATCCACTAGCATCACTGAGGTGAGTGATTTTGGTGCTTTAAGGCTGATGTTCTCTTTTTCTCTTTTTTTTCCAGTGTTTTTGTAAAGGGTGTGAATGCTTAGCTTTCTGATTTGGATGAGATTGAACTTTTTCCAGTATGTTCTGTTTGCTGCTCTCTCCAGCTATTTTTCTTTTCTAAAGGAAAAGTACAAGAAAAAGGCTTCATTTGGGATCTGCCATATATTTCTTTAGCTTTTTTGAATGCGAAAATTAATTATTTAATTTTGTTATTTGGGGAGAAAGGGAATGCCTTCATTGCTTTCTCTTCCTCTGTTGGAGATTTTGTTCTCAAAATAGTGGGAAAATATATTTGAATTTCCTTAAGAAACAAGGTATAGAACCTAGAAAATAAAGTTAATAACTTTGCAGTACCAATGGATTTTAATTAGTTCTGGTTGTTTATGGAATGGAAAAATAGCTCTTGAGCAATTTATTTGTCTATTATAGTTATGATCTTCTTTAGTTTCAGGAGATGCAATGGTAAATTATTAGATGGTTTTTTTTTTCCTATTCTCCATTAATTTCTAATTTTATTAATTAGCTCATCTCATCTTCGAAAATGCCATGGGAAAATCTATTAAAAAAAAGGGAGGAAAAAAACGTTGAAGGTGATTAATAGTACTGCTACACTGATTAATACCGTGAAAGGGGGAAAAAAATTCCTTCAAAGTGATCATACCACTAGAGGATTTCCAGTTTTACTGTCATATATTGATTAACACCATTATCAGCCAAAACAGTGATTATCGTGATCATCTTTATACATTTATGCTAATTTTCTTTCTCAAGTAGTATGAAGCTCCAGGCCTTTGTTATTAGAAAAGAAAGAAAGAATACTGGAGGCCATGAGCTTCTAAAATCAGATAGGATTCCAGGCTAGAGATAAGAGAGTGATTGACTGAATCTGAGATATACCTCCACATAAAGATTGACGAGAAATCTCATTAATTATCTCCATCTTGCTGATTGAATGTGGACCATGCCATTTTGGGTTTCCAGTAATGGATGCATATGTTTGATGTATGAGAGGTGGCATTAAAGAATCAAACATTATCTCAACTGATTTTATAAGAAAGGAATCTCTATCCACATGACTAGCTACTAGTTTGCCATGAGGGTTTAAAAGCATAATTAGATAAGTGGACCATGGTCTGTGACACTAAAATGTGAAATGGCAAATTCCTTGTATATTAATGAAGACATCTTTTGACAGAAAAATGACCCTACTGCTGTCTTTTATTATGTTCAAGAATCACATGTTTGCTGCTAATCCTCCACATATGTTCTCTGCAATGAATATGTTTTGCTTCGTCATTAGGGCGTGTTCATTGTTCCAACTTCCAAGTTTAACGGTCCTTGTTCTATTATTTGTCATCACATTCACATCTCAGATGTTTCTTTCTCTTTTCTTTTTTTAGGTAAAGTAGGAGACCAATTTCTCTCTACTAACTCTGCTACGGCTTAGACCATTTTATAGATTTTTATTACGAAAAATTGGCCATTATAAAATTAGTACATTAATTACTTCTGGATCATTGAAGGGCTTCATATTTTGCTAATTGTGCTATCAATGTGAAACTTCTCCATGAAAAATCCAATGAATGATCCCTCCTGTACTGTATTTTTCTCGGCTCCTCTAGTCTTCTACTAGCATGTAAAGCTTTAGGGCTATATCAAAGTAACGTGATGCATAATTTTGTCATGATTTGCTACTAAGAGTTTATATTATTTTGCAGAATGATATGAAGTGATGGGAGGGGTCAGATACTCAAAATATGCAAGTTTGGATAAGTATCTTATTGGTGGATAGAAATGGAACATATGAATTCAGATGGGAGGAAGACTCCCAACATGATAGTGATATGCCTTGTAGTCTAAACAACAGTGCCGAATTGGAGCAAGATGATCGCTCGGGTTTCACCATATTAGAACTCAAAATGGAGTTTGAGAAAATGTGCAGTAAACTTCCTCTGATATTGGACCTTAAGCAAGAAACTGATAGTCGCAGATGCCATAGTTGCAGTGAGAGAGGAGAAAAGAGGAGATAAAATACATCGAAAGAGGCTTTTAAACTCATTGGAAGAGATAGCGCAGAGATCGGAATCCAGAAGAAGCGAGGAGGCAGTCTACAGCATGTACCAGAACAGGGCCTAATCGGTGTGCAAGACATGCACAGGTGCAGCCCGGTCGGCCGCCCAGTCGACCATGGCAAGGAGAACGGTCGAACGGTACTGTCGATCGACTGGCACTCAGTGCTCTCGGTTGGTCCCGGTCGATAGACCTGTCGACCGAGGGACAATATTGGTCGACCGGAGCCGGTCGATCGATAGGCGATCTGCTATCCTGAACAGATTCAGATTTCGTTTCTGATTTGGAGACGAATCTAATTGAGGTTTTCTAAAACCTTGAGACTCTCTGGCTATAAAAAGGGTTAGAGCCCTAATGAATTGTATCCCCGAGTATCAAAATCCTCAAGGAACAACTTGTAATTGATTGTTGAATCAATAAAGTCTCTCTTTCTTGCCCTGAGGACGTAGGAAAATTGCCAAAGCTCGTTAAATATTGTGTTGGCTTTCTCTCTTGTTTCTCTATTCTTGTCTATGGGTACTTCTCAACTGCTTCTATTAGTAGATTCCTCATTGGTTATTGCCCTTCGCGCGCAACAAGTGGCATCAGAGTATCCCAGGTTCGTCGTGGGATTGTGTGTCGATTTTAAGAGTATCGGCAGCTGTTTGGCGGAGATCGTATGTCAATCTCGGAGCAGCGTTAGGACTGTTTATGGGATCGTGTGTCGATCTCAGAACAATATTTGGATTGCTCGAGGAATCAAATCTGGTGGAGTATATCGTTTCTGAAACTCTTCTAGGGTTTCACTTTGAGGTAAAGATCTTATATTTATCTAAGTTTTTTTTGATTGAACTTCGTTTGTTTTCCGCTTTATTTTGAGGAATCAATTGAGAAGATGGTTGGAGATAGTACATTTATGGTGAAAATCATGAATCCATATCCATTGAAGATTGATGTGATAAAGTTTAATGGTAAGAACAACTTTGGTATGTGGACATGTGAGATTTTGGATGCATTGACGACATCAAACCTCGAAGATACTCTACGGTTGGAGAAAAAACGTGATTCTACTTCTGAAGAAGATTAGGATAAGATGAATCGAATGGCGTGTAGCTTGATAAGGTCTTGCTTGACGCAAGCCATCAAGTATCATGTGTTATATGAAACATCTGCAAGGCAGCTGTGGGAGATCCTGGAGAAAAAGTATCTGACGAAGAGTATTGAGTCACAGTTACAGTTGAAGAGGAGGTTTTATTGCTTCCAGATGAAGAAAGGACTCTCCATTGACGAACACATGAATAACTACATAAAACTTCTTACAGACTTAGTTAATATGGATGTGAAGATCGATGAAGAGGATAAGATGGTAATCCTATTGAATTCTCTTTCTGAAGAAGAATATGAGACCTTTACTCTTACTTTGATCAATGGTAGACAAACACTTAACTACAATGAGTTGTCTGCTGCTATTGTAAACTATGAAGTAAGCAGGCAGGACATACGGTCCTCTTCCGAAGATACATCAGCAGAGGCGTTAGCGGTAAGGGTAGGAGTTCCAATCGGAAGGGCAGAGGTGATCATGGGAGATCGAAGTCTAGATCAGTTTTCAGAGATGTGAAGAAGAACCAGTGCGCCTTATGTTACAAGGTAGGGCACTGGAAGATGGATTGTCCAAAGGCCCAAGGTAAGAAGAAGGAGTCAAAGACCAAGGCAAATCTCGCACAGGTGGTCAGTACTCACGCCAGTACTGTTGGCCCAAAGGCCCATTATTCTAGTTTTGATGATGATTAACTCATGTAGTTATAGTACTAATGATTTTGTGTTTAAATTAGTCTCAGATATTTGATCAAGATCTTAGTTGGTGTTTAGCTTCAACAAAGAATTTAAAGTCAAGTTTTGGAGCTAGCACGTGTTGATTCAAGAGCTCGCGCATCATGATTGCATCAAGTACTCAAGAGGAGTCTAGCTCGTTGGATCAAGGTTTGGACCAAGTCAAGAAGGAGAAGAAAATTCTCAAGAGAAGATTTTCAAGAGAAGACTTGTGTCTAGGTTTGTTTTTAGTAAGATTTTATTTTTAGATAATATGTAAAGGATAGATTAGTTGGTGGATTGCTCAAGTATCATATACACTCACACACAAGATTTATATGTGTTTTCATTATAGAGTTTTCGTTTTGAAAAAATACCGGTTTGATTTTTTATACATATGTTTTATCAAAACTTTATTTAGAGCTTAATGTCAAAAACATAGATATTTCATAATATAAGTGTAGTTGATCATATCCATACACACTAAGTTTTAAAAGTGTTTAGAATATCTTGTTTTTATATTTGGAGGAGTTTTGAAAAAATCGGTTTTCAATTTGGAAAAATCATTTTGGAAAAATACAGATTTTTGTTTAAGGCAAAACTTTCATAGTACAAAAATAGTTCAAATTATTTGTAACATATTTTGATTTTTACTCAAACGTGTTTGTATATCAAAGTATATTACTGAACTTATTTTTGTAGATTTTTAGAGAATTTATGGGATTTTATTGAAGATAAAATAACAAGTTTTAAATCCATATAAAGTTGGACAGGCCCTTCTGCCGGTCGACTGGCCGGTCGACCAGGACAGAAGTCGGTCGATCGAGCGGTCGATCGATGTGCACAGACGTGCACAGCCTGAGGCCGGTCGACCCGGTCGACCGCACGGTCGACCGCCAGAGAGCCTCTGCTCTCTGGAAATAGCCCGGTCGACCGGGCGGTCGACCGCTGGGTCATTTGCCAGGCAATGGTCGACCGGCCGGTCGACCGCTGGTTCAACGGTCAGAAATCTGACCGTTGGCGGTCGACTGGGCGGTCGACCGTCAGCAGTCCAGACTGCTGATTGGACCCTAACGGCTAGTATTTGGATGCCTATATATTGGGGTTCCCTTGGACTGTTTTCTATAAGATTTCAAGAGAGTTTTTGGGCTAGTTTTTTCTACCTATATCAGTAGTTTTATCCACATGTTTTAGAGCCAATATTTTCAAATTAAAAGGAGATTTTATCAAGAGTTTTCAAAAGTGATTTCTTGAGTTTTTCACCACCAAATCAATCCTTGTTTTTCTCACATACACTTGAGCTTTCCATTGCCATATCTATCCTAATAGGAGAGTTGTTATGAGAGTGATTTTAGGTGATCAAAGTGTTTAGATCACCAAAGTGTTCATTCTTGTTTTGAGGAGGCGGATTTGCGGGTTTACGCTGTTTCGAGTTCTTGTGGGAGCTCGGTGTAGAGGTGCGGCCTCGGCAAGCTAGTGTGCTTGCGGTGTGTAGTTCTTGCGGGAACAAGAGAGGGACTAGTGAGTCCAAGAGTTCTAGTGTGAACTCCTTGTAGGTGTTGCGGCACCAAGTGATCCGGTGGGATCAGTTTATAGTGAAAATCCTTCATAGTGTTGAAGGCGGGGACGTAGAGCAAGGGTGCTCGAACCTCGAAACAAATCTCCCGTGTTTGCAATTGTTCTCTCTCTATCTCTCACTTGTATTTATATCTTGCTTATACTTATTGCTCATATCTCTTATATGCTTGATATATTATATGCTTAATTGTTATATGCCTGGGATTATTTGCTCGTACTTGTATTCAACCAAGTGAGCCATAACGACACCTCAACTCTTATCTAGAGGAATCTTGAGGAGATAGTCCAGAGCTCTTCACGGGAAATTCGGCTACACTCTTGTATTATACTTGGTGTGTTTAGCTTAAGAATTTTTAGTTTGCATAAATAATTTTAATTCCATATTAATTCATCATTAGATTAGCTAGTCACCTATTCACCCCCCTCTAGGTGATTTCAATTGGTATCAGAGCCTCGCGCTCTTGATTTGGGTCTAACAACCTTGAGTTAAAGATCCTCATTTATAGCTAATCACGATATTTGTACACACACATGGATTTCATGTCACCTCCCATTTTGATATCCTTAACATCTAAACTTGGAAGGTTAAGATGTCATTGTACCTCAAAGCCTTAGGGATTCATATTTATTTTGCCACTATTAAATATTCATATTGTTTAAATGGCAAAATTCTTGAGGCTAATGCAAAAGCCATCCATACTTTAAAGTCAACCCTAAATGATGAATATTTATCTAGGGTTTCTAACTTTGATTCGGCTTTTGTAGTATGGAACACTATAGTCTCCCTTGGCGAACAAGAGCAATACTTTGCGGGGAGCGACTCGGATGTTGGAAGTGATGCTTCCAACTTATGTTACATGGTCCAAGGGGATAACCCCCTTGAGGTAAATTCTGAATCCGAGCTAGAAGAAGATGTTGATATGTCATATGATGAGCTTGAATCTTTTTGTCAACAACTTCTTGAAAAACTTGAGTTGCTTAAAAAGGATAATAAGAAAATGAAAAATAAATTTGATTCCTTGTTAAAAGAAAAAGATTCTTTTTAAAATAAATTGGAATGCATTTCAAAAGAAAATGAGATGTTGAAAAAGGATAATATTTCCTTGACTTCTAAACTAAATGATCTTTGTGAAGGAATACTTCTTTGAAAAATAAAATTATTTTAGTGGAAAAAGAAAAAGAAATTGCTTTACAAGAAAATAACTCTTTGAAAAGAAAAACTGTTTTAAAAGAAAAGGAAAATGTTTCTAAAAAGAATAAGATTATTGATTCTCATTCTCACCATGCTTTTCATGCAACTATTGATAAGAATGAGATTAAAATTTTGAAAAATAGAATATATTGTTTGAGCTCAACTTTGAACAATTGTGCATTTAACCATAATAGATTGGAAACCTTGTTTCAAAAGAACAAGCTCCACATGTTCATGCACATCACCCACAACATATATATGCACATTTTGCACGTCATGATCACACTTATTCACATGTGCATGCTAAAGTGTACAAATGTACACATTGCGACCGAAAAGGTCATTTAGCAAAATTTTGTTATGATAAGATAAATACTATTAATTTTGCTAACAAAAATGTTTGGGTTCCAAATCATGCTAACCCTCGTGGACCCAAAATAAATGGGTACCAAAATCTCCACCTTTGTATTTGATGTAGGTGCGGTCTCTCACATGACGTGAGAGGATTGGTGCCTTGGTGGTGGATGCATGGACTTGATGGACACACATATTGATGCACCGCTATCAAGGTAGTTTTGGTGGGAGGACCACCATATTTTGGAGACTTAGATAATAGTGCATATGGTTTGGTAACTATCTCTAAACTCCTATTTTAGTTTACATGCTTTGATATATATGTTTTAGCATGTTTTTAATATTGTGCTTCATGTGGTGAATAACTTTTTTAGGTGTGTTTTTATCAAAACTTGTGTCTATATTTGTACAAGTAGTGAGTAACATTTGATTCATATGTGTTTGTACTTCATTGCTCATTTGTACTCATTACATGTACAGTATAGCCTAGTTTTGATGATTCGTGCATTTTAATTTGTTTTCCCTATTCCTATGCATGTTTTGCTTCATGTATATGTTACTCTTGTCTAAAACTAATAAATATACATGTATACCCTTGAGTCTCTTGCCTTCATGCAAATCATATCATAGACTCTTTTATACTTGGTATATGTATGTATATTGTTAATTTTGGATAAAACATACATATACGTAGAAATTTGATTTTAAATGAAAAATAAATTTTTATGATTTTTACATATTTGATGTTTTGAGCCTCATTGATTATTTTCATGAAAATGCTATTCACATGATGCTTGTACACTCACATTATTTTTATTTACTCATGATTTTATTTCATGAGCACATATTTCAGCTTTATAGATTTCGAGTGTCAACTTTTGTACATTTAGTATGATTCATGAGATATATATGTTTTGTTTTCCGGTTTGAAGGATCTTTAAATAGTTTTTTTTTTCAAAAACTACTTTAGACTAGTTATTTATTCTTCATTTGGCAGTATTTTCAATAAACAACTACTTTTCAAATTTATTTTTGAAAACCCCTATCAACCCCTCAAAGGGCGAACGGATGGGCGACCATGCCTTGTATGCCTTATTGAAAATCTTTCATCATGTGCATGAATAGGGTGGTTATTTATGAGCTATATATTTGATCCTCATTGTGTTTTCAATTGGTATCACAATTGATATTTATTTTATATGCTCATATGTTTTCTTATATATGTATGCTTCAAATTTTCAAATAATATCAATTTCTATTGGTATTTTCATTTTCATATATATATATATGATTTGATTGTGCTTGATTTACTATAGCCTTACTTGTTTAAAGCACAAATTATGTTTATGCTAAGCTTACCTTGTATCTTAATTTCAATTGGTATCTCAATTAGTATTTTAATAAGTTTATGCATTATTTTCAATTGGTAGTTAATTTGGTATCAAAGTATACTTCATATTGTACCATTTATTTGATATCAAAATTTACAATATACTTTAATTGGTATCAATATGTTTCAATTTTAATTGAGTTTCGATTACAATTGATATCAAATGTTTTACGTTTTATTTCGTATCAAAATTTACTGTATATTTCACTTGGTATTTAAATATAAAATATTTTACTTTTTTTGGTATCACAATTTACAAATGTTTCAATTTCAATTGATATCATATATTTCCAATTTCATATGGTATCAAAATCTTGTGATATTTAAAATTTTTATTTACTTACAAGTGGTATCTCAAAATTTAATTTAAGAAAATTCAAAATTTGTCTTTATAGTGATGATTAAAAATGTTTTTATTTGTATTGCCTATATGTAAGGGGAGCTTAACATCTCTTCTATATATAGATTCATGTTGAGTGTATCTTGTATTGAGGAGCTTGACATCTCTTCTTTATGTGATACACGTGTGTAGGGGGAGCTTCACATCTCCACTTATGCATTATATATTATGCTTTATGTGAGTTAGGGTTTGTCATCCCTTCTTCATGTAATTCATGTATGCAAGGAAGCTAACTTAGCGTCTTCCTCTTCATGAATGTATATCGCATATATATCCTTATTCTTGATTTGTTTTATTTTATCCCTTTGTTGATGATTAATAAAAATGGGGGAAAGATTTTGAGTTTATATATGCATATTTGAGTTTTTGATGATATTGAGTTTATGCATTTTATGTTTTCTTTTACAAAATAGGGAGAATGATTTTGAAAGTTTAAACAAAAAAAGGGGAGAAAGTTTTTGGGAAAAGGATTTTTGATTTATGCATGTTTTCTCTCACCTTATTTATGCATATTTATTTGTTTAGTTTTATGCACTTCATTGCAATATCTAGTTGTTTATTGTTATGCATGAGTTAAGGGGGAGTTTCTATGAAGCTTGACTTTAATCCATGCATATATAACTCCATGAGTTTTGTCATCATCAAAAAGGGAGAGATTGTTGGCCCAAAGGCCCATCAGTGTAGTTTTAATGATGAGTAACTCATGTAGTTATAATACTAATGATCTTGTATTTAAATTAGTCTCAGATATTTGATCAAGATCTTAGTTGGTGTTTAGCTTCAACAAAGGATTTAAAGTCAAGTTTTGGAGATAACATGTGTTGATTCAAGAGCTCGCGCATCATGATCGCATCAAGTACTCAAGAGGAGTTTAACTCGTTGGATCAAGGTTTGGACCAAGTCAAGAAGGAGAAGAAGATTCTCAAGAGAAGATTTTCAAGAGAAGACTTGTGTTTAGATTTGTTTTTAGTAAGATTTTAATTTTAGATAATATGTAAATGATAGATTAGTTGGTGGATTGCTTAAGTATCATATACACTCACACATAAGATTTATATGTGTTTTCATTATAGAGTTTTCGTTTTGAAAAAATACCGGTATAATTTTTTTATACATATATTTTATCAAAACTTTATTTAAAGCTTAATGTCAAAAATATAGATATTTCATCATATATGTGTAGTGGATCATATCCATACGCACTAAGCCTTAAAAGTGTTTAGAATATCTTGTTTTTATATTTGAAGGAGTTTTAAAAAAATCGGTTTTCAATTTGGAAAAATCAGGAAAAATATAGATTTTTATTTAAGGCAAAACTTCCATATTACAAAAATAGTTCAAATTGTTTGTAACATGTTTTGATTTTTACTCAAACATGTTTGTATATCAAAGTATATTACTGAACTTATTTTTGTAGATTTTTAGATAATTTATGGGATTTTATTGAAGATAAAATAACAAGTTTTAAATTCCTATAAAGTTGGACAGGCCCTTCTGCCGGTCGACCGGCCGATCAACCGCGATAGAAGTCGGTCGACCGAGCGGTCGACCGATGTGCACAGACTGAGGCCGGTCGACCGTACGGTTGACCGCCAGAGAGCCTCTGCTCTCTGAAAATGGCCCGGTCGACCGGGCGGTCGACCGCTGGGTCATTTGCCAGGCAACGGTCGACCGGCCGGTCGACCGCTGGCTCAACGGTCAGAAATCTGACCGTTGGCCGGTCGACCGGGCGGTTGACCGCCGGCAGTCCAGACTGCTGATTTGGACCCAACGGCTAGTTTTTGGATGCCTATATATTGGGGTTCCCTTGAACTATTTTCTATAAGATTTCAAGAGCGTTTTTGGGTTAGTTTTTCCTACCTATATCAGAGGTTTTATCCACATATTTTAGAGCCAATATTTTCAAATCAAAAGGAGAGTTATCAAGAGTTTCAAAAGTGATTTCTTGAGTTTTCCACCACCAAATCAATCCTTGTTTTTCTCATATACACTTGAGCTTTCCATTGCCATATCTATCCTAATAGGAGAGTTGTTGTGAGAGTGATTTTAGGTGATCAAAGTGTTTAGATCACCAAAGTGTTCATTCTTGTTTTGAGGAGGCGGACTTGTGGGTTCGCGCTGTTTCGAGTTCTTGTGGGAGCTCGGTGTAGAGGTGCGGCCTCGGCAAACTAGTGTGCTTGTGGTGTGTAGTTCTTGCGGGAACAAGAGAGAGACTAGTGAGTCCAAAAGTTCTAGTGTGAACTCCTTGTAGGTGTTGCGGCACCGAGTGATCCGGTGGGATTGGTTTGTAGTGAAAATCATTCATAGTGTTGAAGGTGGGGACGTAGAGCAAGGATGCTCGAATTTCGAAATAAATCTCCCGTGTTTGCAATTGCTCTCTCTATCTCTTACTTGTGTTTATATCTTACTTATGCTTATTGCTCATATCTCTTATATGCTTGATATATTGTGTGCTTAATTGTTATATGCTTGGGATTGTTTGATCACACTTGTATTCAACTAAGAGAGTCATAGCGGCAGCTCAACTCTTATCTAGTGGAATCTTTAAGAGATAGTCCAGAGCCCTTCACGGGGAATTCGGCTACACTCTTGTGTTATATTTGGTGTGTTTAGTTTAAGAATTTTTAGTTTGCATAAATAGTTTTAATTTCATATTAATTCACCATTAGATTAGCTAGTTACCTATTCACCCCCCCTCTAGGTGATTTCAAGAACTTCACAGGCAGATGGATCATACTCATACTCACCGGTATTCTCTTTCTCTGTTACTACTCCTACTAATGGTTACTCAGGTAATTTTGAGTGGATCTTAGATACAAAAGCTACCTATCATGTGTGCCCGAATAGAGATTGGTTTTCTATCTTTGAGAAGCTAGATGGATGTTTCGTTGTCGTGGGTGATGATCATCAACGAGATAGGTACAGTCTGTATCAAGATGTTTAATGGGATGGTACGAGAATTGAAAGAAGTGAGGTATGTATCTCAACTTAAAAGGAATATTATCTCAGTTGGTGCTTTGAAAACTTTGGGTCTTGTGGTATCTTTTAGAGATGATATTCTCAAGATGACCAAAGGCTCAATGGTGGTTATGAAGAGCGTTCGCCGAAATGATCTCTACTACTTGAAGGATAGTACAGTTATAGGGCAGGTGAGTGTAACGCCCCGATCCCGCAGGTACGGGGACGTTATGGCGACGTACATACGCGAGGTGAAAACAACCTCACGCATACGTTAAGCCTCAGAACAGGGAATCACCTCCATAGACATAATGGTTCCAGCAGGAAATAAGTACAAGAATACCTGCAGAAAGGGGTTAGTGATCATAACAGATATAAAAACAGGGATAAATGAGATAACAGAAATAAATTACCAAGATACCTATAAAGAGTCTCGATGAGGAATCTCCTATGTGACTCCAAGGCACTATCTGATAATACGGTAGCTCGGATCTCCAACCTGGGCATGCAAACCCAGGGTCGTCAGAAAGCGACTTAGTGAGTGGTAAAATGAAGGAGGCAATAATATGTACTATAGTAATACAAGCACAATAATAATCGATAATACATGTTGTTGTAATAGTGATACCATCTCCTAAGCATATAATAAGCATATAAGTAACAGCAGAAGTATCTAAACATGAAAGATATAAGCATGTTATCTTTTATTATCATCACTACCTAGCCGGTTATCATCTGGTCATGTCTTTAGGCGTGTCCGGTTGATATCATAAATACTGTCGTCTAGGGGTGACGTGATAGCAGTGACCATACAGGTGGGCATAACCAATATGAATATGCAGATGGGCATATGCAATATAACCACAATACTGTGTTGTACATATACAGTAATGATGTCTGCACGGAATACAGGAGACAGAATATATGCAAGGCAGATTATACATGTACGTGAGTAGGATGCCACCACAGAATGTATAGCATGAAACAGGTAAGGTAACAACATATACAGGTAACATGATAATGGCGAAATGATCGGGTACAGGAACATGTACAACTAAACAATAGAATACATGTATCAGGCAAGTCATGTTATTTATACAATATTAGCAATCAGTACCACCTGGTATTATAATCAATCTCTTCCAGTGTCCCATACCACTGGCAGTTCATATTAGAGCCCGCACTCCAGTCGAACCCATCCGGACATGGCCTACGGGTACCATTATCCAAACGAGAGAGTGACCAAATAACAAGTGTTCCCGACGTCACTATTGTGTATACTGTTTTATTATGTTAATTGGAAACCCATGGTCGAGGAGCTTTTATCGGGTAGGTGTATCCCGTGCATACCCGGGATCACGGCCTTACACAAACCCCTGGCTGCTGAGACCAGAGCCCTCCTCTAAGAGGGGAACAATAATCAAGTAACGGTAGCTCATGGAGCAATTGGTAGGTAGCACTACCGTCCCCTGCAGTGGGAGAACAATATGGATCCAGTACATCACCCGATAAGATCTAATCAACCGTCGAGTCTCCCCCATATCCAAGTTAGCTTTATGATCTGATATGTCAAATATACATTGTAACAAGAACGCATATAGTACATGATACGGGTAACATGATAACTGGACCAGAGCTCTGTTGATAGCATAGAACAATATAACGGGAAACAGGAACAATATAACGGGAACACTATAACGGGAACAATATCACAATCGATGTGGGATTCCACATATCGCATATCAACAGCTCTCATGTCCAGTAATGGGATTATCCATATCAGTAACAGGAAACAATCATATAACATGAATACATGAATACGGTAACATGGCACAATAAGACATGTAATATGAACGGGGATCCATATGACAAGAAGAAAGAAACAACACATGCATGTATACTTGTGCGGTGAGCATACGAAATAAGAGAGTGTGACGTGTCATAGTATCTGTGCAATATGTACATGGAATAACAGTGGTCAGTGTCCAATATCATGTACCGTTAACTACAGTATTCGTATAGTGATGCTAACAATGAGATGACATGCGGTACATATTCGTGTACTAGTGGAACATAGTTGTGTAGCCATAAGTCTGCGGAGCACTAATCCATGTAATAATAGTGATGTCTAGCATGCATGTCTAGTAATAGTGTAGTGTCATCGTATATCTGTGGTTCAGAATGCATATCACGTAACTGTGATACAATACATGTCATAAGAGTGTACAAGCATATGATGACATAGTGGCCCGAGTGTTAGTGGCTGTGCAGGTAGAATGACTGTGTCCGAGTTGTCTATGCCAGTATGTATTGGTCCGATAATTACCTCCTTGTCTTATGTTACATCAGAAAATACCTAACAAGATTCTAGGTCATTCCTATTACAATGACAGTCCGATCATGACCGGTGAGTAATTGATAATTACCGTATTTTATCCAGAATCAGGATATATCAATCAATGTCACTAAACATGGTAAAATATAATTTATAAAAGAAAAACACTCACTAACTAGCCACAGGAAGATAGCTCTCTTTCCCACGATCGCAACGGATCCAGAATTGTCCAAATCGGAGTCCGGATGCTCCCGACATCGCCCGAACGCTAAAAGTAATAGAAACGGGTTAAATATGTAAATAAAAATAATTCAAATGCAATTACTAAAAAGAATGAGGGGGTTTTCTACAAATTTACCTTTATTGGGTTTTGGATGCGGGTTGGGCTCTTAACGGGTCGGGTCCAGATCCACACCCATACCCACTTAACTTAAGTTAAATGGGTAACGGGTTAACGGGTTGAATCGGGGGTTTATTTGGGTTAACTTGGGTTATTGGGTTTGGGTCCTACCCAAACCCAATAAAGGAGCCACAACAGCAGCAGCAGCATCTTGCTGCTGCTGTGGGCTTGTGCAGACCGGTCGGCCAGCGCCGCTGGCCGGCGGCACCGGATGGCCGGCCGGCGGCGACCCCGGCCGCCGGCGGCAGCCTGACTCCGACCAGAGAGAGAGGGGGAGAGAGAAGGAGAGAGAGAGTGAGTGAGTGAGGGGGGAAAAAGATGACCGGAAAAAGAAAAGAAAAGAAGGGAAGAAGAAGAAGAAGAAAGAGGGGGTGGCGGCGGCGGCACCGGCCGAGGCTGGGGCGCGGCGGCGGCGGTCGGCCACCTGCCGCGTGGCCGGTGGCGGGGGCGGAGCCTGGTGGCGCGCCGGCCACCTGGGCGTGTCGGCAGCAAGGCTGCCCCTGCACAGAGATAGGGGGAGAGAGAGAGAGGGTAGAGAAAGAGAGAGGGTTTGTGGAGAGAGAGTGTGTGGGAGAGTGAGAGAGAAAATAGAGGAGAGAGAGGAGGAATTTTTAAGGGAAAGAGAGGAAAGGCGGTGATGGGTTAAGGCGGTGGAAGAGAATGATCCAGAGAAAGGGAGAAGAGAAGGGAAAAGAAGAGAAAAGAAAAAGCTTAAAAAAATTAATATTTTAATATTATTATCTTGGCCCGACATTCGACTAGCTACGAACGGTACCAAAAATTACAAAAAATAGAGAATATTATCCTGAGACGTAAGATGAAGACAGTTTCTAGAAATTCAATCCGGTTTGCCAATTAAAAATCCGGAGTGTCTCACCGATATCGGGCGACACCGGTTTGGCCGGATTTTCGATAAAATTAGAAAAATCCCCAAAAATACCCTAACGTAGATAATACGATTCTAAGACACACGGTGAAAGACGATTCTCAAAATTCTACTCCGTTTGTGAAATAAAAATTGTAAAGTAGATTATCGGTATCGGTCGACACCGACTACGGATAGTTTCCAAAATAATCCAGAAAAATTCCAGGAAATTCTGAAAAATCTAAAATATTAGAAAATTATTTTTAAAACTAAAATCGGCTCAATCGAACTACCACGGAGGTCAAATCAAGATTATACGCCGTATCACATACTGATACGGTGATACGTACACCGGGGAGCAGGGGGTTACAGTGAGACTTCTATTTCTTCAGATGATGTTTGTACATAGGTCTGGCTGATGAGGCTCGGACACGGAGGAGAAAAGTCTTTACAAGCTCCAACAAAGAAGGGATCCTGGAAGGTGCATCTACCTGAACATGGAATTGGGTAGACACGACGTTCTATAGAAGAAGACAAAGGTGAAATTCAGCACCACTACTCACCGCTCGGAAGGTTTTCTTGATTGTGTTCACGTAAGTATTTAGGGACCTGTTAAGACTGCATCACTTGGAGGTCATAAATACTTTGTCTCTTTTATTGATAATTTATCTAGGTATTGTTGGATATATCCCATGAGATAAAGATTTGAAGCCCTAGGTATGTTGGTAAAGTGAAAGGATATGATGGAGAAACAGACTGGTAGGAAGATTAAGAAGATTCAAATTGATAATGTTGAAAGATACAAGAACCAATTCCTACAATTTGACCAGAATACTGGTATTAGTACTCACTTCATAGATAGAATACATGAGTTGCTAAGAAATCAATTGTTCTTTACTGGATGAGGCTCAATGTTTGTTGTCTAATGCACGATTAGACAAATCATTTTGGGTTGAGACGATTGTATATGCTAGCCATCTCATAAATGGATTGTCATCGACTGTGATAGGAGGTAAGACTCTTCTGAAAATTTGGTCTGCGAAAACTGCTCAAAATCATGATTTGCTACGGGTATTTGAAAGTCCGGCCTACTTTTGTGCCAAAGATGGCAAGGCGAATCCGCGAGCAAAAAAAAATGTGTTTTTGGGTGTTAAAGAAATATGAAAGGCTATAAGTTATGGGATCCCGAAAATAAGAAAATTGTGTTGAGTCAGCATATCACATTTGATGAGACTTCATCGTTGAAGTCTACCATCTCTCAGCAGGTAGAGAAATTAAAGACCAAGGATGTATCGTAGCGGGTGGAGATTAATACTACTCCACCACCTGCAGTTGGTTCGATATCAGTAAGGACTTCACCGGATGTGACACGGGGTGGAGATTATGTAGCCAGTTTTGATGCTGAGCAGGTTGAAGACATTATTGAGAATGTCGAATTATTTACAGCCATTGGAACAAAGATAAAGCCATGAATGTGGGTGAAGAAGCATGAATCTCAAGCTGGTGACTGCGACAAGCTCAAATTGAAGGTCGTCGTTCTCCATGACAGTACTAAGGAGGTTTATATGACTCAGTCAGTTTGGTTCGCTGCTGAAGATTCAGTCACACGTGCTTAAGCTCAGTGGAGCTCATTTTAATGAACTATGAAAGGCTTGATCTCTTGTGCAAGGTACGTAGGTAGCCACATAGGCGTAGTCATTTGGTGATGCAAACCGTATGAAGCTATTTAGTATATTTGGGTTCTCGAGAATTGGCAGCGGAAGCTGATTTGGACTTCACGTAGAGGGAAAGTGTTGAGATCTCGATGAACATTTGATCTTCTGGTGAGAAGATAGTTGAGCTTGTATAAGAGGGTATGCATCCAGTTTGTTGAGCTGGTGTTGGTATTTGGTGTGCTCTACTCAGATTTGATTAGATCGTCTTGAAGACATTTGGACTGGAGAGCCAGTCAGTTGGAGAGTCAGTGTTGGCTCATATTGGGTTCTTCCTGAGGTCATTTGGAATGGTGTTCCATTCAGTTGCTGAGTTATGACACGTTCGTTGATCGGCTCATATGGTATTGTTTCTCTTCGGTGGAGTGATGGGATTTATGGTGCATTCCGTTGGATAGCTAAACTGAAGTTTGGAATCAATACAATTGATATTAGAGTTTGGAGAGAGTTGCTGTGGCGATGACAAACTCAATTTGGATCTGGTGTGATCATTGGAAATCAATTGTATGTGTGCTGGTGATTGTTATGTAGGAATCGGTTTTGTCTGTTAGCCAAATCGAGATCGTGTATCGATTTCGTTCGGAGCACTCAAGCCGAGATCGTATGTCGATTTCGCCGAGATCGCGTGTCTATTTCGCTAGATGTTCATTAGAGTTTGGCTCAAATTTGAAAAATCTTCACCGAGGTGAAGAATTGTAAAGAGAGAGGAGATAAAAGGACATAAAATACATCGAAAGAGTTTTTAAAACTCATTAGAAGAGATAACACAGAGATCAGAATTCAGAAGAAGCGAGAAGACAGTCTGCAGTATGTATCAGAACAGGGCCCGGTCGACCGGCATGCACGACGTGCACAGATGCAGCCCAGTCGACCGCCCGATTGACCGTGGCAAGGAGAATAGTTGACCTGCTCGGTCGACCGACGGGCACTGAGTGCTCTCGGTTGGTCCCGGTCGATCGACCGGTCAACTGAGGGACAAGGTCGGTCGATCGGCCCGGCCGATCGACAAGTGATCTGCCCGGCCGATCGACAAGCGATTTGCTCTCCTGAACATATTCGGAATCGTTCTGATTTGGAGACAAATCCAATTGAGTTTCCTAAAATCCTGAGACTCTCTGATTATAAATAAAGGTTAAAACCCTCATGAATTGTATCTCTGAGTATCCCTCTGAAATTCTCAAGGAACAACTTGTAATTGATTGTTGAATCAATAAAATTTCTCTCTCTTGCCCCGAGGACGTAGGCAAATTGCCGAGCCTCATTAAATGTTGTATTGACTTTCTCTCTTATTTCTCTGTTCTAGTCTTTGGGTACCTATCAGCTGCATCTATTGGTTGATTCCTCATTGGTTGTTGCTCTTCGTGCGCAACAATAGTAAGTCATGCCCATGGGGCAACAAATTAGGCAGTCCACATTATCTCAGTTCTACCAACCCCCGTAAGGATTTTCCTGAATGTTGCACTGGTTCGGGAAATAAAGCATCTGACTCTGTAAGTATCTTTTATAGAACACCATCCTTGTATAGTCCCCGTGAATCCGAGATCATCAGGATTTTCTTTTGAGAGCCAAAGTAACCAAAGAAGCACAAGAAGCATAAGCGATAGGGGTGACTTCATTGTTAGATGTTCTCCGGCAGCAGCTTCAGGAGATGCAATTGTAAGCCCTTCAGGGAGATGGATTTTTGAGTCAACAGAAACTGATGTGAAGGTGAGAGCACCTTTGAAAGTTCACTGCTATTCGAATTAGGTGTTCTAGATGGTAGAAAGAGACCACATAAATCCATATCAGCTGATACTAGACTAATAAAATCTTCAGAATTATGTAGCTTGCCTTCCAGGTTTAAGAAGAATATTCAAAGACGAACGAATGTCTCTGAAACAAAGCTTGTTTCTTGCCCAAGTACAAACTCAACATGTTCGTACATATCCCCTTCATCTGCAAACTCTTTCTCCAAAGGGCTTCTTTATTATGTTTGGAAGGGCAGGATACCTTATTTGTGCTGTCATTGGATAATGATGCATATGTGGCTAACCCTCAGAAGGTGGAGCCTTCTGTTGATAAGGCATTGGATTATGCTTACTTTTTCTGTTCGAGGAACTCTAGAAAACATCATACTAATGCATCAGGTGTTGTTGGCAAAATGAAGTTATCAAGTTCTTTAACTCTTAACTCCAACCGGTCCAAATTCATGGAGACTGAGTTTGTTTTATTTGGTCGTCGCGAAGGCTTTCAAGGAAATGGAAGGATCATCATCTACTATAACCAAGAGTAATAGGTTCTCAAAGAAGATGGCAGAAGTATTTAGATCAAGTCGTACATTCAAAAAATAAAGCTATCCATAAATTTGGTGAACCAAGCTTTCAGTTCGATGATTTTATGCGGGACATGTTTGAAGGTGAACTAAGAGATTTAAATGAAGTGGATACTGTGAATCACTTTTTACAAGATTTCTCACCTAATCTTGAGTTAGCTGCAATAGTTGTGAAAGATTGTCGAGGAAAAAGAAATGAAGTAGCCACAGGTGGTCGGGGCCTTGAAGTTTCTCGAGAAAGTTCAAGTCAGTGATGCTGACAATTCTGAAGAATCCTCCTCATTTTCCTGGAAAAATAATGAAACATATTGTAACAGAGATTGGGGGGATCGTATCAGGAGAATGAATGTTCTAGTCCCAGTTGGTTTTCATGGTGGCCCAATTCAAAGAACTGGTGGGGGCATCTAGTCTTACTGAGAGATGGAAATCTGGCGGCCATTGTCACTGCGGTGGTTGGGACCTTGGATGTCCTCTCACAGTTCTTGACAACAATTCTGTATCTTTAGCAACTTTAATCGATGATGAGCGGGAAGAGGATTGCCTACCTGTTTGTTTATTTGTGGAGGTGCGTTGTACTTTCTCCCTTTACGTTGATTAAGTTTAGCTTGACACCATAATCTACTTATGCTTTTATTCCATTAACTTGACTGTTTAAATTTTATGTAACAAAATACTAACAAAAACTGTATAGATGACTATTGTTCAAATTGTTGCACTTGGGGATATGTAAGCTTCATGCCTCCGTTCCCATCAGTGCAAGGCCATAATAGTCCTAAAATATATGGCTAAATTTTTATTGTGAATCCTTGTGATGGCTTGGATGTAGATTTCATTCTTATGACATCTTGTGTCATGTCTCTGTTTTATGATAGGGGTGTCTGTTAGCCGTATATAGAGGCATCAAGTATGAAACCTTCTTGTGCTAATTTCTACACGTCTCTAATATCTTGTGACACCGCAGCATAATACAACTTATTTAATTCTGGAGTTAATGATGATTGATGAGTTGGGTATTTGATTGTCTTGCATTTTTCTTTTTTTTATCCTGTATTTTTAGCACTCTAGCTGTCACTCCTGTGCTTCTGGTCTTAATGATGACTGTGATTTGGGTATTGGATTATCTTGCAATGTTCTTATTTTTGTCCTTTGTCTTTAGCTCTAGAGCTGATCATTCCAGTGTATTGTTTGATATTTGTGATTTTTGCTGATGCTAAAGGTGACAAGAAAATAATTTTACTGGTAGGTGAAAATTTCAAGGTGGATAGTAGAAAGATTAAGTGAACTGGAACTGATAATGTGAACTGGAGATTAAGTGTGAGTATCTTTGTTTTTTTTATAGAGAAGATTTAAGTGTGAATATCTTCTATATGAATCATCTAAACATGTTCATTTGGATAATAGAAGCACACCGTGATTAAATAGAAGAAAACGGTATGGTCTAGGGACTTCGGACAATCAGACTTGAGCCGAATCTGCTCTTTCTGAGGTTACTTCTCCTGAAATTTATAGTAAGGGTTTATATATTTCTCAAGATTATCAAGAAAAGAAAAAACCTCTTATTAGTTGTATGCTTATTCTTTTAGGAAGTGTTTTGAAGTGATAAAACAGAAAAAGAATAAGAAGAATTATCAATACTACTCACCTGGATACAGACTGACGAGAAATTGAGTTCCGTATAAGCGAAGATGCCAGTTATATCTCGTTCTAGCGCCAATGAACCCTAAAAAGAACCTTCAGGTAGGATAATACTCGAATCCACGAGTAAAAACAACTCGAATACATGAGAAAAGATAGACAACTCGAATCCAGGAGCAATTGGAGAGAAAACTCAATTTTATTGATTAAAACTTTGATGAATAATTATAACGATACAATGACTTTAAATAGGCTCAAAACTAGAGTAGTAACCTAACTAGGATTCCTAAAGAAAATAACAAAACAATTCGGAGTTCAAATCGAATCCAAAAACTAAATCCTAAACCAATTCTGAATCTGCAGATACAAGACAGGTGGTCGATTGGGTGGTCGACGAATAGTCAAAATTGTGTAGCCGGTCGATCGGGCGGTCGACTGCTAAGAGACTCAATTCCCCACCTTTGCTCTTTGTTTTTGGTCGGTTGAGTGGCCGACAGTCTGGCTTGCTTGTCCTATTTGTTCTCTGTTGTCATTTAGTCGATCGGCGGTAGCCCGACATCTTCAATTGGCTATCTCGGTCGACCGGGCAGTTGACTGAGGATTGTTGTTCTGCTTTTGACTACTTGATCTCTTGCTGATTGCTTTGGGTCATCTCCTACATCAGTCCCTCCTTCTTCAAGAAATCTTATCCTCGGGTTATAATAAAGGTTTATCTAATATCCCCAATTAGTAATACCGTATTTTTAATTTTTTAAATATTTATTAATTTTGCTATACTTCTATTGTTCTTATTATTATCAGTTAAATTGATTTATGACATTACTTATTGTTATTATTAAATATACAAATTATTTTGAGCTATTAAATAGTAATTTAGTTTTATATATTTGTCATTATTACTTGTTAGAATTTTAATTACTAATTAGTATTTTTTTTCTATTACTATGGTTATTATTATTAGTATTATTATAATTGTTAATTATTATTACTGGTAGTAGTTTTTACTATTATCATTTCAATCACTTTTATTTATTATTAGTGTGGTTGTTGTTAATTGTTATTATTATTATTATTATTGATAAATATTATTACGTATTAAACTTATTATTAGTATTATTATTAGTAAGTATGATTATTATTATTTGATTATTATTGTTGATATTATTATTTTTGTTAATGATATTATTATTATTTGATTAACTATTATTATTATTATTACTTTTATTTATTTATTATTATTTAGTATTTTCCCTCCCTTAATTTCTACCCTTATACCCGAAACCCATTACTCATTATCACAATCCTATAACCCTTTAACCCTTTTACTCATATACCTATACCCAAATCTGAAACCACCAACCCAGTACCCAATAACCCAAATTTCCATAATCTTGACTAAATCCTAATCCTAACCATCACATCAAATCTCAATCTTAATCTTAACCTAATCCCCTTTTATACCTAATCCTCTTCTCTTTCTCTTCTACTTCTTCCCTGTGCACAACAGCGCCCTCTCCATGTTCTCCTCCTCTGGCCGAGTCCCTAGCTGTCGTGGACTCCAAATCCATGGCTCCTTCTTCTCCCGTCGACAACCGAGCACTCATCTATGACGCACCACACCCTCCGGTGAGAACCCCTGAAATCCCCCACGGCAACCCGGATCCTCCCAATAGCCCGGATCTCCTTTCGCACATCAGCTCCGGCGCGCGCGACGGCACAGGCCAAGCCTCCTCCTTTCTTGGCCGGCCAAGGCTCCTCCATGGCCGCAGCCCCCCCTTGCCGAGCCCCCACAACATCCCCTCCTCCATCATCCACCGAGCTCCCCACGCACTGTGCATCACCCGAGCCAACACCCAGTCCAACACTTCCCCTTGCCTCTTACTTCCTGCGTGCGCACCAGCCTTGGCTGCCCCCGGAGCCATGTCGTTCCTGGCTGCGAACTGCCTATGCGGCAGCCCTTCTCCTCACTTGATCGAGAACCTCCACCTCTCCATTCCCCGACAGCCTCCGCCTCCATGGTGCATAGCAATCGAGGACCTCCCCGGGTTGTGCCACTCCCGTAGCCCCTGTCTCCTCTGCGTCCTCTGCCGGCATGCCGGAGCTCCACAATGGCGGCATGACACCCCTATGCGTGAGTTTCCCTCCATAACTCTCTTTTCCTCTCTTTAAATTTCCTTAATGTATGTTAATGTGCATGTGTTTTAATTTACGTTAGCATGTTGATTTGTATTTATGTGGGTGTGGGAGCGTGAGTTTGGGTGTAGGTGTTGTACGCATGGATGAATAGGTGAGGGTGTGTATATATATGTATATATATACATGCATGTATATTAGTATATGTATGTGTATGCGTGGATATACATTATATATATGTGGGTGCGTTTGTTAATGTGTGTCGTGTGCAATAAGTGTGTATGTACAATATTATATGTGTTTGGTTGCATGTTACAACATTTCGGACTCGTTCGGACGATCTGAACTCGGTAACGGGAGATTCGAATTTGTACCCGTTTTAGACCCGATACACTGGTAATTCGAAGACCGACTTATGAGATGATCCATAGATCAGTACCGGTTCATGCAGTAAAGACCGGACGGTGATTCAGATTCAAAACCGCGTCATTTTATGTGAGTGTTTGTTTATTGGTCTATTTCAATTTTAGCTTTTTATCTTTATGTTTCATGCACATGTATATATGATTTCTACATTATTTTGTTCATGCCGGTCACCATTGTTACATTGTGATGCTCTGATATTGTTGTATTGATATATCATTACTCTGTTGCCAACAGTATTGTCGATTCGTTCTATTATTCTAGGCAGATTATATTAGTTTTAATCCTCTTTATTAACAATAACCAAATGAGAATTAATTGTAAAACTGAGGAATAACTAATGAGATTGCTTCATTGATGGATTGAGTCAGTGGACTATATTAGAGTGAGGTTAGATTTAGTGATGGAGAATGAAATTGATATATTGTTGATGTGTGTGTGTGTGTGTATGTGTGTGTAAATGCAGAGTTAGTATCTTGTACTGAGATGTGAGTGACTCACTTTATCGATTGGTAACATTATTTGATTTATTAGATCTGTTGATGCTTGGACATATAGTGGATTCAATACTCTATTACTAAAATTTTCTTGTCCAATTATTTCATGTATAGATTATTTATTATTTCGGATTCAGGATTATTTGTGGTGTACCTTTGACTATGACTTGACTGGATCTGTTAGTGATTGAGATGGTCAGTGTACTAAATGATAACTTAATCTGAGTTAAGGTTGGGAGCAGACCAGGTTAATTAAGAAAGTGAATTTTACAGATATATAGTTAATTATTAGTCTTAGATGATTATGATGCCAGAGAGCTGAATATTTCGGTGATGATAGATTAGATGTGGATGTAATGTTGATGTTTGTGAATTTTAGATTTTGTTATTGATATGTGAGTTATTTAAAAGGATTTGATTCCTTTTATTCAATGATAATTTAGATGGTATCTTGGACTTAGACTTGTCAGTAAACTTGATTGGAATGGAGTTGAATTTGGGTTGAGGAATAGGTGTTTGATTGGATTGATCAAGACTAGTGGATTATACTTTTCATATCCGATTAGTTACCTTGGGTTTGGATTCTTTTGATTGAGTTTGATGGAACTGAGGGTTAACCGATGATCTGGATTGAATTTGAATAGCGATGATTATTGGATGTAGTGAAGTGTGTATTTATTTAGATATTGAGACTCGTATACATCAGTGATTTAAAGGATAGACATATTGATGACTTAAAGGACTAGATTTGATCGACAGGAATGAGATGACTGGTTATTGATTTATTGAGGTGATGGTTACCGTATCAGTTACTTTGACATGGATTGATACTTGATATTCACGATGATTTTATTGAGACAGTTGGATCATGGATCAGTTACTATTGTATCCTAGTGCAGATGGATGAGATGTTGATCAGTTCTAAATGAGACTGTCCATTGAGCAGCATCTGAATTTGTTATTGTATTAATTCATGTTATTGAATGTTACTAGGGAAATATTATCAGACTGTAACATATTTATTGTTTTATTATTCTACTGTTTATACGGTAATATTGTCCATATTGTTATTGTTACATCATTGATATGAAATCACCTAGAGGGGGGGTGAATAGGTGATATGACTAATCTATGAACTCAATGCGGAATTTAAAAACTAATTGCAATTACAACAATAGATGCACACAACTAAGCAAGTATATAATATAGCAATATGCACAAAGTAAAGAGAGAGAGAGAGAGTAAGAGTCAAGGGAACAAGCGCAAACAACAAGATATGTTTCGAGGTTCGAGCACCCAGCTCTACATCCCCGCCTTCACCCAGAAGGATTTAAAGTCCACTAGCTTGTCCACAAAGGACTCCCACAAAGGGAACCTCCACGAGGATTTGGGGCAATAACAATACAAGGAGTACCCAACTCCTCTCCTTACAAACACAACCTCCTCCTTGAGGCAAAGCACCAAGCCAACAAACAATCACCTCACAACTTGAGGGATTAGCACAAAGCTAAGCAAGGATCACCTCACAACTTGAGGGATACAAATCACTTGCACAAACAACCTCCTCTACCCAAGAGGGAAAAGCACAAAGCAAAGTAAATAGAGGGTTTACAACTTGGTGGTCCAACAAGCAACCACAAACAATTTCTTCCTCCCACACAAAAATCCTATAGAATGAGATGATAGATTTTAGCTCAAGTGTGGAGAAAACCAATGGATTGGAAATCAAAATCACAAAGAAAATCCTTGGGAAAAACTGAAACCTAGATGAAGAAGTTCAATCAAAACTCTTTTCCCAAAAACCCTTTTCTTTGATTGTCCAAACCCTAGCAAAAACACCAAATAGATTGTTCAATTTAAGTCCAAAAACTTCTTTTGATTGCTGTGAAAACACTGGAGAGTAGGAAAAAATTAGCTCTTAAAATCTTAGTTAAAACCCCCAAGAAATGGGGTATTTATAAGCCTCTCCAAAATATAGCCGTTCAGGCTGATCTGTCAGCCTAACAGGCTGGCGGTCGACCGCCCGGTCGACCGCCAACGGTCAAAAATATGACGTTGGGCAAACCCGGTCGACCGTCCGGTCGACCGCCCAGATACAGAGAGCAGACTCTCTGTTCCGGTCGACCGGCCGGTCGACCGCCCAGATACAGAGAGCAAGGCTCTCTGGTCCGGTCGACCGCCCGGTCGACCGGCCCTGTGTCTGCCAGACGTGCACAAGGCTGTGCACGTCGGTCGACCGCAACGGTCGACTGGCCCTTGGTGCGGTCGACCTTGCGGTCGACCGACCTGGCCTGTCAGCCACAGTCTGGTCAGAAACTGGGTAAAATTAATTTATAAAAATTCTTTTAACTCTTCTAAAAATCCCCAAAAATAGTTTTAACGTTTTGCATTGATATATAAACATGTGATAAACATATCAACTCAAATATCAACCAATACAAACTATTTTTGTGTCTTATCATTTTTACCAAATACCAAAACTGTATTTTGTCAAACTTGGATTTTTGAATAGAAAATATGTTTTGTCCAAAACTCTTCCAAATACAAAAACATGATATTTAAACACTTTGAAGCATGATGCATATGGATAGAAATTCAATATACATGAAACATATATATATCATAGTTTTTGACTTTAATTCCAAAAATATGTTTTGTTAGAAATACCAAAACGTAAAACACATGAAATAGACTATCAAGCTAAGTTTGTTTAAATAGTTGAAGCATGCATGTATATAGAACAAATCTAATATACATTAAACCATGTAAACTTGTTTTGATATATCTATTCATGAAACCAAGATCGGTTAAACCAAAAACCGAAAACCAAAATATGAAACGTGTGTGTATTGTGAACTTGAGCTTATCATACTATTCTAATCTTTATAATTTGGATCTAAACACAAAACTAAACTATGGTACCGATGTCTTCTTGTAGAGTGCCATCTCCAAGCCGACTCGATCCAAAACTTCGTGATTCACCGAGCTTGACTCCAATGAGTGCTATATATGATCTTGTCGCTCGGGCTCTTGAATCACCATGTGAAAGCTTCCAAATCATCTTGTTGAAGCTAATCACCAACTAACATCTTGATTAATAATCTGAAACTAAAATCACAAGATTATTAGTACACATAACTACATGAGTTAATCATCATCAAAACTAGAGTGGAAGGCCTTTGGGCCAACAATCTCCCCCTTTTGATGATGACAAAACTCATGGAGTTATATTTGCATGATTAAAGTTAAGCTTCAAAGAAGCTCCCCCTTAACTCATGCATAGGGATAAACAACAAATATATGCAATGAATACTAAACATGAAACATGCATAGATATGCACAAAACAATAAAAGGCTCTAGATACCACCAATGAAATATTCAAAAACAAATAAACATGTTCTAGATACCAATTAAACTTAATATATGCAAAACAAAACTAATGATCTCTTTTACAAGCTCTTGTTACCAAAAACAAACATGTTCTTTAATACCAAATGAACTTAATCAAAACATAAAACATGCATACAAACATGCATATAAACTCAAATTCTTCTCCCTTTTTGTCAATCATAAACAAAGGGGTTAAAAGCAAAACAAAACTAATAAAAACATATTCTTCTTCCCTTTTTGTTCAAAACGAGGAATCAATAAAGGGATGTATCAAAAACAAAACGTTCTCCCCTTTTTGTCTAAAACAAAAACAAATTCAATGAGGGATCAAATCAAATATGATACCAATTAAACATGTGTCAATGAAGTGTATCTTGATACCAATTAAAAAAATGAAACTATACCAATAGAAAAACAAAAATCTTAATACCAATTGATAAGTAAACAAATATCATATCAATTGTAAACAAACAATCTTGATATCAATTAAAAAAAGCATTACAAATTTTGAATTTCTAAACATAAATCTTAATTCCAATTGAAATTATTACCATTTGAAATTAAACATTCTTTAAGGCATAATATACCAATTGAAATTATTATTTTCTATTATAAAGCAAGGGAGTGGAATATTAAATACCAATTGAAAGATGAAATACAAGATTTTCTCCCCCTTTATGAAATACCAATAAAATCTATAATAAGGCTCGAATTAAGATACCAATTGAAAGCTAAATCAATTGAAACAAAGTTGAAACTCAAGCTTATCATAATCAAAATTTGTGCTTTAAGATATAGAAATATAGTAAGCACAACTAAAACACATATATGTATGAAAAGTTTGATACCAATCGAAATTGATACAATTTGAAATGAAAGCATACATATATACAAATATATGAGTATACGAAAATGATAAGATTGATACCAATTGAAAGAATTCAATGATACCAATTGAAAAAACAATAAGATCAAGTGTATATCTCATATTCCTATCCTCCCATTCATGATCAAGTTTAAAATGATATTCACTATAAAGCATACATGAGCATGATCGCCCATCCATCCGCCCGTCCTCTCCTACATATATGTGATATGGCTAATCTATGAACAACATGATATTGTTATTGTTACTGTATCATCTCAGTAATCGAAATAACATGGATATTGATTGTTATAAATAAAATGTAAATTGACAACTTACACTGGGATTGGGAAAATTGATGGAGGAAACATCGACTGTATTTTGGCTGGACCTAGGATACAGGTTGCGCAGCCGAGATACGGTTCCGCTGTAGGGTTCCGGGGGATGACTGACATCTCGTATTATTATTCATATTGTTATTGTTATTGTTATTGTTATTGACTACCTAACGGTAGGACCTTGTTCAGCGCTAGGTGATTGGGTCGTGATTTTGAGTATGTACAAAATCCACCTAAAGCATGGATAATGTCTCCAACCAATCAGTTTCAATAACTTAGGACCCTAATTGACACGTATAGTAGGCGTAGTATAGGATGCATCTATTACAGGTGGCAATTGGTGTTCGCTGACATAATAAATGATAATGAACAGTTTATAATGTATGTGACTGACCGTAATCACCTAACTGTACATATATATATAGTTATGATAGACAAATGCTTGTACACATGGCCGGATTGTATACCGGACTAGTGACATATGCTAGATTACACATCTTGACATTAGTTATTTTCTTTTTTTTATGATATCAGTTATATATCTTCCATAGTTTTGTTCTTAGTATTGATTATTCTGTTATTTTTTATTTCAGTTTATCATGTTGTTACTACTTACATTGTTATTATACATGAGCACCTTTCTCTTTACACACACTCATTAGGTCGCTTTCTGACAACCCTAGATTTGCGCGTCCAGATACTAGATATTTTATGCTCTTATTCAGGTGTTCGTTGAGCTCGTACGCTTCGCGAGGAGCTGGAGTTTCTCTCTTTTGATTCTGGTTTTCTTGCCTCTTTTTATTTATGTTTCTGTACTTTTCTTGATTCATGTATATCAGATTCAGTCTTTATTCCAGTTCTTTTTATATGATATCACGCGTAGATGCTTATATGTGATATTGCAGTGATCGTTGATTTATTTTGGTTTAGATTTATAGCTCGTTAAGGTTACTTTAGTCTTAGCGCGTACACGTGAGGTATTTTCTTTGCGTATACGCATCACCGACTCTCTCGCGTTCCGTTTCCATGTATTTTGGGAAGCAGGCGTGATAGGATTTTCTTTGTATTAGAGCTAGGTTTGAATTAAAAAAGACCTGTTCTTACCAATAACCTGAAACATGTTATAGTTACATTGCAATATACATATAATATTCACAAGATGATTGAGTCCACTTGAAAATTGATTGTTCTCTCTTTGGATATCTATCCTTTTAATCTTTTGATATTCTTAATTTAAACTCTTCTTCTAAAGTAATCTGGATGCTATCTTGATTCCTATCTTTTTTTCGATTCTATTTTTTCCTGATTTTATCTTTTGGAACTAGTTACTTCAGTTGAAGCTGATAACAGAGATAAGAGCGCACAGTAGCAGCATGGTGGACCATGATGCAGAGAGAGGCGACGTGGAAACTTGGTCTTCTCCTTTAACTTGATTTTTATAATTCCCTATCTTATTGAAATTTCGGGGATGAAACTTTTATAAGATGGGTAGAATGTAATATTCCTAGTTAGTAATACCGTATTTTTAATTTTCTAAATATTTATTAATTTTTCTATACTTCTATTGTTCTTAATATTATCAGTTAAATTGATTTTGACTTATTACTTATTGTTATTATTAAATATACAAATTGTTTTGAGGTATTAAAAAGTAATTTGGCTTTATATATTTATCATTATTACTTATTAGCCTTTTAATTACTAATTAGTATTTTTTCTATTACTATGGTTATTATTATTGATATTATTATAAGTATTGTTATTGTTAATTATTATACTGTAGTAGTTTTTACTATTATCATTTCAATCACTTTTATTTATTACTATTGTGGTTGTTGTTAATTGTTGTTATTATTATTTATAAATACTATTACGTATTAAAGTTATTATTAGTATTATTAGTAGTAAGTATGATTATTATGTTTGATTATTACTGTTGATATTATTATTTTTGTTAATGATATTATTAAAATTTGATTAACTATTATTATTATTATTTAGTATTTTTCCTCTCTTAATTTCTACCTTTATACCCGAAGCCCATTACTCATTATCACAATATTATAACCCGTTAACCCTTTTGCTCGTAGTCATACTCTGACGCAATCCACGGTTAATCCCTAATCCTGAAGGCTGCGAACTATTGCCACCAAGATCAACTCCTTCTGTCGATCTCCAAGAGATTTTACGACTTTCTTTCATAACTTGTTTTAGTTGTCTTCTTTCAACTCTTTCTAAACAACTAACTTCTTCAATTTCATTATCTAAATCTTCATCGGCCAAATCATAAAAATCTTCCTCAGTTAAAGATTTCATAAATTGCTCTTTCTTTGTTACATTCAGAAAGATGTCTCATTATTTGAGATACCTCTTTGATACTTGCAAGCATCCTTCCACCTAACCGAGTACATATGCTATATGTTGCTTCAATCTAGTGATACCACCATGGACTTGTTTCCCACAATAATTATACTTCACAAGTTTTCTACTTCCACCAATATGGGTAACATGTACCCATCCAATATCGCGTTGCTTTGGAGGCATAGTGAAATTTAAAAAATTATCTGTTAAATTAAATTAAAACTAAAATTAACTAAATTAACTAAATTAAAACAAAATTAAATTAAACTCAATTAAATTAAACTAAACTAGTTTATACTAGATTAAGCTAAGCTAACTTAATTACCTAACTTCAATAAAATTATTAAATTAACTAACTTAATTATAATTACAAAATTTTATTAAATTAAATTAACCTAAATTAAGTTTAACTAAACTAAACTAATTTAAATTAAATTAAACTTAATTAAATTAAACTAAACTAGTTTATACTAGATTAAGCTAAACTAACTTAATTACCTAACTTCAATAAAATTATTAAATTACCTAACTTAATTATAATTACAAAATTTAATTAAATTAAATTAACCTAAATTAAGTTTAACTAAACTAAACTAATTTAAGTTAAATTAAACTCAATTAAATTAAATTAAATTAAACTAAACTAGTTTATACTAGATTAAGCTAAACTAACTTCAATAAAAATTTTAAATTACCTAACTTAATTATAATTACAAAATTTTATTAAATTAAATTAAATTAATCTAAATTAAGTTTAACTAAACTAAACTAATTTAAATTACATTAAACTCAAATAATTTAACCAGAGAGAGGAACAAAGGGAGGAGAGGGACTGAGGGATAGAGAGAGGAACAGAGGGAGAGAGAAACAGAGGGGGAGAGAGGGACTAAGGGATAGAGAGAGGAACAGAGAAGAGAGAGAAACATAGGGGAGAGAAAAGTGAAGTGGAGAGAGGGACTAGGGATAGAAAGATGAACAAAGAGGAAATGAACAGAGGGGAGAGAAAGAGAAGAACAGAGGGGAGAGAGGGACTGAGGAGAGACGCAGAGGGAGAGAGAGACAGAAATCAACGGAGAGAGAGGGAGAGAGAGATCGACGGAGAGAAGAAGAGAGAGGGACAAAGACAGAGACAAAGAGGGAGAGAGAGACTGAGACAGAGTGGGAGAGAGACACAGAGGAAGAGAGAGGGAGAGAGATCGATGGAGACAAAGAGAGACAAAGACAGAGACAGAGAGAGGGACAGAGAGATCGACGGAGAGAGAGAGAGAGAGGGGAAGAGAGAGACGGAGAGAGCGACGCAAAGGGGAAAGAGAGATCAACAGAGAGAGAAAGGGAGAGAGATTGATGGAGAGAGAGACGGAGAGAGAGAGGGAGAGAGATCGACGGAGAGAGCGACGCAAAGGGGGAGAGAGAGATCGACGGAGAGAGGGAGAGAGATCGACGGAGAGAGAGAGACACACAAAGGGAGAGAGCGAGAGAGATCGAGGAGAGAGAGAGAGGGAGAGAAAGAGGTACCTGCGAGGGGGAGAGTCGACGACGACGGGCTGTGGTTTTTTTCTTTTTGATTCAGAGCGCAGAGAGGGGGTAGTGTCACGCCCTGCTTCCCAAAAAACGCTGAAGCGGAGACGCGATGAGAGTCGGCGACGCATATACGCAAGGAAAATACCTCACGTATACGCGCTAAACCTTAAGTAACCTGAATAAGCTATAAAATCTACCATGATAAATCAATATCACTGCAATATGACATATAAATATCTAAACAAATGATAGCAGATGAATAAAGGAAAGAAATGACAATTAGATGCGATAAAGATAGAATCAGGAAATAACATGAATAAAAGACCAAGAATACCTATAATCAAGAAAATAGAGACTCCAGCTCCTCGTAACGCGTACGATCACACGAACACCTGAACAATATAAGAAGGTGTCCAAAAAAAATCCTGGACGTGCGAATTCAGGGTCGTCAGAAGTGACCTAATGTGTGTGTAAATGAAAAGGTGTTCGTGTATAACAACGCCAACAATAACAACATGATAACTGAAATGAAACATAAGAGAATAATCAATGTCAAGAACAAAACTATGAACGATATATAACTGGTATCCTGACACTAATGTCAAAGATGTGTAGCCTAACATATGTCACTAGTCTGGTATACAATCCGATCATGTGTACAATCATATGTCGATCATAGTTATATATACGTACAGTCGGGTGATCACGGTCAGCCACAATACATTAACAGTCTATCATTATTAATTATGTCAGCGAACACCAATTGCCACATGTAATAGACGCATCCCATACTATGCCTACTACACGTGCCAATCGAGATCCTTGTTATTGAAACTGATTGGTTGGAGACATTATCTGTGTTTTAGGTGGGTTCCGTGCATACCCGGGACCACGGCCCAGACTCCTGACGCTGAACCAGGACCTACCGCAAGGTAGTCAGGAACATGTATAACAGGTCAGGTATATGTATAACAGGAACAGGAATAGGACGGGTGCCAGTCACCCCACGTGAATCCTGCAGTGAAATCCTTTTCGGCTGCGCAACCTATATCCTAGGTCCACCTAAAATATAGACGTTGTCTCCTCCATCAATCTCCCCAATTCCAGTATAAGTTGTTTAATATCATGTTATTAGTTTATCAAGATTACTTAATGTGCATGTTACTTAGATTGAAAAGTCACCTAGAGGGGGGGTGAATAGGTGACAATGCTAATCAAGGGCAAATAAAAGAATTTAAAGCTACAACAATCACAAGATGAATGCTAGCAAGTAAGTATGACAATGAATATGATGAGAAAATAATAAGTGCAAGCAAAATAGAGTAAGAATTGCAAGAATGTAAACCAATCGCAAACACAAGGATATGTTATCGAGGTTCGAGCACCCAGCTCTACTCCCCGCCTTCCCAGAAGGATTCTAGCTACTTCCACTATCACAAAGATCTCAATTACAATGGAGTACCCAACTCACAATCTCAGTACAAGAAATTTCCTTGGTAGTCAAAAGACCACAAACTCTCTCTTTCAAATATCTCTTCCTTACAAAGGTCCTTAGAGAATATTGAGTAGGAATGAAGCTCTTTTGTGTGTAAGGAAAAGAATTTGAAATCAGAGAAAAACTTTTGAAAACCCTTCAGAAATTGAGAGAATTTAGCTCAAAAACAAGAACTTTGAAAGCCTTAAACTTTTGAATTTTTGCAAAGATTGTTGTTGTAACCAATCTCTCCCCAAACACCCCTATTATAGGAGAGGGCTAGGGTTTAGGGATAAAACATATTTACTGATGTTTAGGAGGTAATTAGATCAAAATATATCCTAAAAGATTTTTAAATACAAAAGACAAAAATAAACAGCACTTAAAAATCTGCCCGTTACTGTTCAAACGGTCGGATCGGTCGACCGGGCCGGTCGACCGGTAGTATAAAAATTTGACCGTTACAGGCTATCGGTCGACCGACCCGGTCGACTGATACAAACTGTGACAAAAAAAAATAGTCCGGTCGACCGCCCCGGCGCGACCGACAGACGTGCACACGGATACGTGCATCTGCCAGGATTCGGTCGACTGGTTCGGTCGACCGGACCAGACCTGAAAGGCTCGGTCGACCGACCCGGTCGACCGGATCAGGTCAAAAAGCCAAATTTAAAAAGAAATAAAAGAGGATTTTGATTTTATCAAAAATACTTTTGAACAGGGATTAGTATAAAACACAAACATATATCTGTAGGCAAAATCTTGTATGCAAAATATTTTTGTATAATTTATAAGAAATTATTTTGGAATGAGCATGTGCGCAAAAACGTGTGTGATAGAGCTTCAAACCTATCCACTATTCTTTAACAAACTATAAACTGAAAAACAAGTTACATGAAGACTTCTTGTGCTATCTTCAAGTCTTTGAGCCATCCATGCCTTGCTAGTGCCTTCTCTTCTATGATCCTTCCTTGATGTGCAATTTGCCTTCCTTGCTTTGTGGAACTTAGAAGTTCTTGCAATAGCTAAGCGAATGGTCTCTAAACATGGTACAAACCTGAAACTTATCTTAACAAACTTGTTAGTACCAAATAGCTCATATTTGTTTGTCATCATCAAAACACAAAACAATTGGAGAGTGTAACCTCTTGGGCCAACAATCTCCCCCTTTTTGATGATGACAAAACAAATAGGCTATTAACAAAAATATAGGGTAGGGGAAACTCCCCTCAAATTATGCTATACTTAAAACACAAGAGTATGCTCTAGATGCCAATAATTGAAATGATGCACCAATTATTGAAACCAATTAAGACAAATATATATAAAAACACAAAAATTGCTCTTGATACAAAAATACCAAAAACAACTAAAACACAAGAATTTATTTAAAACACAAAAACTCATAAAAACAAAACAAAACAACAAAACATATAAATTCATATGGAACCAAGACCAATGAACTTATTTTTGTCCATGTAAACTTATTCTCCCCCTTTTTGTCATACATCAAAAAGGGTTATGAAAAAACATTTATTCAATAATACAAACATTAAGTTCTCCACAAATAAACGAAAATCTAGCAAAATCAAGAGGTTTAGTGAAAATATCGCTAATTGTAAATCCGTGGAAACATAATCAATATCTATATCACCTTTCTCAAAATGATCTCTAAGAAAGTGATATCTAATCTCAATGTGCTTGGTCTTACTATGTTGATTTGCATTTTGGTCATGTGTATAGTACTAGTATTATCACAAAATATTTTTATATGATCAAAGTGCAAATCAAAATCAAGGAGAGTATGTTTCATCCAAAGGACTTGTGCACAACAAGCCCCCGCAGCAACATACTCCGCCTCGGCGGTTGAGAGAGCTACGGAATTTTGTTTCCTAGAGGACCATGAAAACAAGACAATTACCAAGAAATTGACATGTCCCACTAGTACTCTTTCTATCTACTCTACAACCCGCATAGTCGGCATCCGAATAACTAGTCATTGAAAATCTATAGTTTTTGGATACCAAAGACCCATTACAATTGTGCCCTTAATATAACGAATAATGCGTTTTACCGCAATAAGATGAGACTCTTTAGGACACGATTGAAATCTAGCACAAAGACACACACTAAACATGATATCCGGCCTACTTGCCGTTAAATATAAAAGACTTCCTATCATGCTTCTATATAATTTAATATCAACATTTTTACCTTGTTCGTCCTTATCAAGCTTGGTTGTAGTTGCCATTGGAGTGTTGCAAGCCTTTGATCCTTCAAGCCCAAACTTCTTTACTAGCTCCTTTGCGTACTTGGCTTGGTTAATGAAGGTTCCGTCTTGCAATTGCTTGATTTGGAGTCCAAGGAAGAAATTGAGCTCACCCATGGAAGACATTTCAAATTCTAGTTGCATTACCTTCTCAAAATCCTTGCATAAAAGCTCATTAGTAGATCCAAAAATTATATCATCAACATAAATTTGCACAATTAAAATATCATTCTCAACATGCTTAGTAAAAAGAGTTGTGTCT
>JAVJIF010033118.1:0-106178 GCA_038442645.1 Agave tequilana
CAAGGAGAGTATGTTTCATCCAAAGGACTTGTGCACAACAAGCCCCCGCGGCAACATACTCCGCCTCGGCGGTTGAGAGAGCTACGGAATTTTGTTTCCTAGAGGACCATGAAACAAGACAATTACAAGAAATTGACATGTCCACTAGTACTCTTTCTATTTACTCTACAACCCGCATAATCGGCATCCGAATAACTAGTCATTGAAAATCTATAGTTTTTGGATACCAAAGACCCATCCAATTGTGCCCTTAATATAACGAATAATGCGTTTTACCGCAATAAGATGAGACTCTTTAGGACACGATTGAAATCTAGCACAAAGACACACACTAAACATGATATCCGTCCTACTTGCCGTTAAATATAAAAGACTTCCTATCATGCTTCTATATTAATTTAATATCAACATTTTTACCTTGTTCGTCCTATCAAGCTTGGTTGTAGTTGCCATTGGAGTGTTGCAAGCCTTTGATCCTTCAAGCCCAAACTTCTTTACTAGCTCCTTTGCGTACTTGGCTTGGTTAATGAAGGTTCCGTCTTGCAATTGCTTGATTGGAGTCCAAGGAAGAAATTGAGCTCACCCATGGAAGACATTTCAAATTCTAGTTGCATTACCTCTCAAAATCCTTGCATAAAAGCTCATTAGTAGATCCAAAAATTATATCATCAACATAAATTTGCACAATTAAAATATCATTCTCAACATGCTTAGTAAAGAGAGTTGTGTCTACTTGCCTTAATAAAATCATTTGAAATGAGAAAATTAGAAAGCCTTTCATACCAAGCTCTTGGAGCTTGTTTCAATCCATACAAAGCTTTATCAAGTTTAAAAACAAAATCGGGATGAACATGATCAATAAAACGGGAGGTTGAGAAACATAAACTTCTTCATTAATAAAACCATTTAAAAATGCACTTTTTACATCCATTTAAAAAAGTTTAAAATTTTAAAAACATGCAAAAGCTAGTGTCATCCGTATGGCTCAAGCCGTGCTACGGGTGCAAAGGTCTCCTCAAAGTCAATTCCCTCAACTTGAGTGTAACCTTGGGCCACTAACCTAGCTTTATTCCTAATGACATTTCTGGACTCATCCATCTTGTTTCTAAAGATCCACTTAGTACCAATTATTGGTCTATCGTGGGGCTTAGGAACAAGGTGCCAAACTTGGTTGCGCTCAAATTGATTGAGTTCTCTTGCATGGCAAGCAACCAATATGGGTCCGTCTCGGCTTCGAGAATGCCTTGGGTTCAAAATGAGAAATAAAAGCAAAGTTACCACATATGTCATGGAGTTTGGAGCGCGTTGTGACTCCTTTAGATGCATCACCAAGATGAGCTCCTTAGGATGATTTGTAGCGATCTCCAAGCTTTAGGAAGCGGTTGAGTGCTTTCCTCCTTATCCTCTTGAACTTCACCAATAGGATCTAGCTTTTCTTCTTGAATGGGTGAGTCCTTCAAGGATAGTCTCTCCATGTCTTCACCTAGTGGTTCAATCTCTACAACATTCTCAACAACCACATTAGATTCTTCAAATTTAACATGCATGGATTCTTCAATGGTTAGTGTAGATCTATTGAAAACTCTATATGCTTTGCTAGTAGAGGAATATCCAACAAAGATAGCCTCATAAGCCTTAGCATCAAATTTACCCAAATTATCCTTAGTATTTAAAAAAAACACTTGCATCCAAAAACTTTAAAATATGCAACATTTGGTTTTCTAGAATGATACATTCAAATGATTTTTTGAAGAATTTTGCACAAAAAATACGATTCGATATATAGCATGCGGTGTTTACGGCCTCGGCCCATAATATTGAGGGAGGTCATATACTTATCATTGTCCTAGCCATCTCTTGAAGTGTTCTATTTTTCCTTTCTACAACTCCATTTTGTTGTGGAGTTCTAGGACAAGACGTTTCATGCTTAATTCCCTTTTTCATCACAATAAGTCATGAAGAGTTGGTTAATAAACTCACCACCTCTATCACTTCTTATTCTCAAATCGGAAAACCCTTTTCTTTTTCACTCTTTTTCGAAAAATCTTAAAATGAGAGAAAAGTTTGATCTTTATTTTGCAAAAAGAAAAACCCAAGTAAAACGGGAGAAATCATTAACCAAAACAAATGCAAATCTACTTCCATTAAACTTTAGTGTTAGTTGTCCAAAAAGATCCATATGAATTAATTCTAAAGGCCTAGTTGACATGATATCCTTGATTGGGTTTAAAGGAAGACTTGGTTTGTTTCCCAAGTTGGCACGCACTACAAATGCGGTCTTTCTCAAAATCCAAGCAAGGTATACCCTCACCAATTCCTTTGAATTAATCCTAGAGATATGGTCAAAAGATGCATGTCCTAATCTTCTATGCCAAAGCCAAGAATTTTCATCAAAAGCATTTAAGCATTTAGTAGAACAATCTAAATTAAGCATGTCAATAATAAAACATTATTATCACGAAAACCGGTAAGAATACAAACATCGGATTTAACATCAAAAATCTTGCATGAGGAATCATCAAAAAACAACTTTAAGTCCACGATCACAAAGTTGACTAATGCTAAGCAAATTATGTTTTAAACCATCTACTAAAACAACATTCTCTATAATAGGAGATGAACCAATTTGAATATTACCGATACCGATGATGGTGCCTTGGAATCATCCCCGAAGGTGACGGAGCCACCTTCCATGTACCTTGATAGGGTGTGAAGTTGTTGATATCCCACGTCATGTGTCTCGAACAACCACTATCAAGGTACCACCGCTCCCTACGTCTTGGAGCCTGGTGTGTACCTACATCAAACATTTTAGGACTTGATTTTGGTACCCACATTTTCTTGGGTCCATGAGGGTTAGAGCCATTAACCCAAACAAGATTTTGAACTATGCAATTTATCATAACAAAATTTAGCTAAATGTCCATTTTTGCCACAATATGTGCATCTATACACTCTACCATATCTAAAAGCATAGTGAGTGTGTGATTTGTGAGCATGGGCATTGTGAGCATGAAAAGATTTAGCATGAGAAGTATTATTTGAAGTGTGAGCATGTGAAGTGGGCTTCTTAGAAAACATGTTCTCAAGTTTCTTGTATTAAAAGCACAATCATTTAACACTTTTTCAAAATCATTCATTTTGGATTTAAAAGAAGAAATTTCTTTTTCATCAATAATAGGAGATTTTGCCTTACAAGCACTCTTGTAGGCACAAAATTCTTTTTGCATGGAAATGAAATTAGAAGAAATGTCATCTTTTTCTTTTGAAACCAAAGCAAGTTGATTTTAAGAAAAGTAACTTCTTTTTGTAATTTTAAGCATTCAAGTTTCTTATTATCATAAGTTTCAGAAAGTTCTACAAATGCATGTACTAGAACTTCCTTACTTAGTTCATCACTCTCATCATCATGGGATTGAGGGGTTACCTTAGGTGTGTTGTCATGAAACACATATTAGCTTGATCCACCTCCTCTTCGGACTCGCTTTCTGAATCCCATGTTGCTTTGTAGGCTTTCTTTTCCTCCGGCTTCTTTGGCTTGAAGGAGGAAGTCATTTTCTTCTTGAACTCCGGACAATCCGCCATGATATGTCCGGGTTTGCGGCAATTATAGCAAATGATCTTCCGCTCCTCTTTGCCTTCGAATCTTCTCCGGAAGTTGAACTTGTTCTTTCGGTATAATCTCTTGACATTCCGCACAAGTAGAGTTAGCTCCTCATCTTCTTCTTCGTCTTCATCATCGTCATCATTGGTGGATGAAGTCTTAAAGGCAATGGATTTCTTCTTTGAAGTAGTTGCCTCATCTCTTGCTTTCTTCTCCATCTCATGGGTCTTTAGGTTCCCAATGAGACTAATGATGTCCATCTCGTCCTTGTCGTTCAACTCCTTTAAGGTGGTGGCCTTGATCTCCCAAGATGGTGAAGAGCCCGTATCACTTTGCGCACCTTTTGATCATTGGAGATGACGTCACCTAATGAAGAAAGACCATTTGTAATTTTAGTGAAACGAGTAATCATACAATCAATAGATTCTTCATCAAGCATTTTGAATGATTCATATTGAGACCTCAAGAGATATCTTAGCTCTCTTGACTTGTGAAGTCCCTTCATGTGTGACCAATAAGTGTTGCCAAATCTCATAGGCGGATTGGCAATGAATTACCCGTGTAAGGTCATCCTCATTCAAGGCGGTTTAAAAGGAGTTTTGGGCTTTTGAGTTAGCCTCATATTCTCTAAAGTTGAAGTCGGTCCAAGTGCTCTCATCTTCATGGGTGCTACATAGGGTTTGGTCAAAGACTTAGCCACTAAACTACCTAGTGATTGCAAAAAGATAGTCATCCTAACCTTCCAAATAGGGAAGTTGAGTCCATCAAATTTAGGTGGGGTTTTAATGTTGTCGGCCATGTTTACTAGTGTATGAATGTATGAATGGAAATGTTGATTAGCAATATTTTAAGGATCTCTCTATGGATGTTAAGCCAAACCTAGAGTCCAAGCTCTGATACCAATTGAAAAGTCACCTAGAGGGGGGTGAATAGGTGACAATGCTAATCAAGGGCAAATAAAAAATTTAAAGCTACAACAATCACAAGATGAATGCTAGCAAGTAAGTATGACAATGAATATGATGAGAAAATAATAAGTGCAAGCAAAATAGAGTAAGAATTGCAAGAATGTAAACCAATCGCAAACACAAGGATATGTTATCGAGGTTCGAGCACCCAGCTCTACTCCCCGCCTTCCCCAGAAGGATTCTAGCTACTTCCACTATCACAAAGATCTCAATTACAATGGAGTACCCAACTCCACAATCTCAGTACAAGAAATTCCTTGGTAGTCAAAAGACCACAAACTCTCTCTTTCAAATATCTCTTCCCTTACAAAGGTCCTTAGAGAATATTGAGTAGGAATGAAGCTCTTTGTGTGTAAGGAAAAGAAATTAAAATCAGAGAAAACTTTTGAAAACCCTTCAGAAATTTGAGAGAATTTAGCTCAAAAATCAAGAACTTTGAAAGCCTTAAACTTTTGAATTTTGCAAAGATTGTTGTTATAACCAATCTCTCCCAAACACCCCTATTTATAGGAGAGGGCTAGGGTTTAGGGATAAAACATATTTACTGATGTTTAGGAGGTAATTAGATCAAATATATACTTAAACGGATTTTTAAATACAAAAGACAAAAATAAACAGCTCTTAAAAATCTGCCCGTTACTGTTACTGTACGGCGGATCGGTCGGTCGACGGGCCGGTCGACCGGTAGTATAAAAATTTGACCGTTACAGGCTATCGGTCGACCGACCCGGTCGACTGATACAAACTGTGACAAAAAATAAATAGTCCGGTCGACCGCCCGGTCGACCGACAGACGTGCACACGGGATACGTGCATCTGCCAGGACTTCGGTCGACTGGTCGGTCGACCGACGGACAGACTGACATAGGCTCGGTCGACCGACCCGGTCGACCGGATCAGGTCAAAAAGCCAAATTTAAAAAGAAATAAAAGAGGATTTTGATTTATCAAAAATACTTTGAACAGGGATTAGTATAAAACACAAAACATATATCTGTAGGCAAAATCTTGTATGCAAAATATTTTTGTATAATTTATAAGAAATTATTTTGGAATGAGCATGTGCGCAAAAACGTGTGTGATAGAGCTTCAAACCTATCCACTATTCTTTAACAAACTATAAAACTGAAAAACACGTTACATGAAGACTTCTTGTGCTATCTTCAAGTCTTTGAGCCATCCAATGCCTGCTAGTGCCTTCTCTTCTATGATCCTTCCTTGATGTGCAATTTGCCTTCCTTGCTTTGTGGAACTTAGAAGTTCTTGCAATAGCTAAGCGAATGGTCTCTAAACATGGTACAAACCTGAAACTTATCTTAACAAACTTGTTAGTACCAAATAGCTCATATTTGGTTTGTCATCATCAAAACACAAAACAATTGGAGAGTGTAACCTCTTGGGCCAACATAAACTTGTTGACATTTACAAAAGACAAGCGATAGACAAGCTGACGACCAGTTCTGTACTTGTTAACACATTACAAAAGACAAGTGACAGATAAGCTGACGATCAGTTCTCACCCATCTCCGAGGGATAAGGAAGCAACTTGGACTCTACTGATCCAGTGAAGCAGACAGTAAGCCCAGATTGTCTCTAAACAGACCTCAGCAGGTCTAAGATGCTAGCATCTTAGCATCACATGAGCCCAAAGGGATAGCCTCGCCTGAGAGGTTAAGATCATCTAAACTTCGCCTTGAAGCCATTCACAGCTCCGTCAGGAAGCTAACTTATAACTTCGCCTGAACTGCTCAAGTTAACTCCGCAGAGAGTTAGCTTCGCTTGAAGCCACACGCAACCGCGCAAAAGGGTATGCGGTAGCTTCGCCACAGACGATATCTAGCTCCGCTGAAGAGCTGTCTTCTGACTTCGCCAATATGGTCCTTCCAGCTCCGCTGCGAGCTCGATGCGGGCAGCGCCGCTGCGGGTCTGCTATGGTCAACCTTTGACCAATTAAATCTCCAGATGAGATCAAATCTAATTAGGATTGAGATCAAATCCAATCAAGATCAAATCTGAGATCAAATTTGGCAGTTGATTGCCATAATCTCTTGACTCTTCTAAAACGAGTAAGAGGATCAGAGAAAATCTTCACCTATATGGAAAGGATCAAAACAGATCAAGAGGATCAACCGACCTGCTAATTCTAACTTCGCAGAAGCTGATCCTAGCCTCGCAACAAGGCTGCTTTTCAGATTTAAACAGATTTGATTCAATCTGTTTCTACATTTCAAGGGACAATTTACCCTTGCTCTCCCTATAAATAGCCCACCAGGGGTACAAGGAGAGAGGCGCGCACGAAGACCTCCCACACACGCAAAGACTTCTTCTGGACGACTTCACAGGAAGAGACGGCAGATTCTGAGAGGACGCACTGTGCGTACAAACAGAGATCTAGTCTCTTGAATTCAGAGACTTTTAGAGAGCTGCTTCTCTAATCAAGGTGTTGATACCCTAATACCTCCTTCTTCTCAAGAAATCTCCAGAATCAGGCGAGAAGGAATTCCTAAGTGAAGGCGGTTTTGAGAAGTAACAAGAGGGTCTACCAACCTTCTGTCTCTGATTTCCCGAACCAGGCGAGAAGGGAATCTCATCGCTCGCATCGTCAAAGGGACAAAGTGGTCGCGCGCTGACCAAACTCCTATCAGCACACTTCTCCTATCGGCGCTGCCAAAGTTAACTCCGCAGAGAGTTAGCTTCGCTTGAAGTCACACACAACCGCGCAGAAGGGTATGCGGTAGCTTCGCCACAGACGATATCTAGCTCCACTGAAGAGCTGTCTTCTGACTTCGCCATATGGTCCTTCCAGCTCCGCTGCGAGCTCGATGCGGGCAGCGTCGTCTGGGTCTGCTATGGTCAACCTTTGACCAATTAAATCTCCAGATGAGATCAAATCTAATCAGGATTGAGATCAAATCCAATCACGATCAAATCTGAGATCAAATTTGATAGTTGATTGCCACAATCTCTTGACTCTTCTAAAACGAGTAAGAGGATCAAGGAAAATCTTCCACCTATATGAAAAGGATCAAAACAGATCAAGAGGATCAACCGACCTGCTACTTCTAGCTTCGCAGAAGCTGATCCTAGCCTCGTAGCAAGGCTACTTTCCAGATTTAAACAGATTTGATTCAATCTATTTCTATATTTTCAAGGGACAATTATACCCTTGCTCTCCTTATAAATAGCCCACCAGGGGACAAGGAGAGAGGCGCGCACGGAGACCTCCCACACACGCAAAGACTTCTTCTGGATGACTTCACGGGAGAGACGACAGACTTCTCGAGAGGACGCACCGCGCGTACAAACAGAGATCTCTTCTCTTGAATTCAGAGACTTTTAGAGAGCTGCTTCTCTAATCAGAGTGCTGATACCCTAATACCTCCCTTCTTCTCAAGGAATCTCCAGAACCAGGCGAGAAGGAATTCCTAAGTGAAGGCGGTTTTGAGAAGTAACAAGAGGGTTCTACCAATCTTGTTCTCTGATTCCCCGAACTAGGCGAGAAGGGAATCTCATCGCTCGCATCGTCAAAGGAACAAAGTGGTCGCGCGCTGACCAGACTCCTACGGCACACTTCTCCAGAATCTCTGAGGAGATCTACTTGTAATCTTCTGTATTACTTGTATTTAGCTCCTTAACTTCTCTTTTTTGTAAGTTTTCCCCTTTATAAATCAATGGAAAATAAGATGGTGACTCCGCTGGGGATTGAATTCTCCACTACTGAGAATCAAGTGTCGCAATGCGACGAACAGACCTTCGGTATCCTCTGAATTCGGGAAAGCCGGTGTAGCCAGAGCCTCTCTGGCTAAATCTTCAATGCAAGTCTCTGCGGAGACAGATAAGGCTCCCTGCGAGCCTACTGCGGTTCTCTGGCGTAATAAGGAAGCACGCTCGCAGTCCAAGTCTACCACTTTCGAAAACCTGGTCGTTCACTTCGACCAAGAAAAATTTGAAGAAGTCCTCTCTGGGGGTGGTCTAATGCTTCATGCACGGAAGCATAGAAAGGTCTCCATGACCAAAGTTTCAGAACAGAAACCAGGAACAGAATTCTGCCAACACCCCTCAGCCTCGCGTGTGGCTAGTCAGGTTCCTTGCGAACCTAAGTCTCCCTTGTCAAAGCAGATGTGGAGGCCAAAATAGAAGGCTCTGGGCAAAGCCTCAAGCGTAGCTACGCTAGAAGTGCGTCTCTCGCGCGAAGAAAAAAGCAAGGTGCCTGCCTGCTCCAACAATGCTGCTAGCCGTGAAAATACAAGGGCGACAGTACCTTTCCCAATTCAAGATCAGTAGCGCCTCGCGCCAGCCTCGTTCTCACGAGCGAAGCTACTGTACCACAGCGTACGCGCGGCGTCCATAGCCGCGAAGCCAAGTCAAAGCACAACAGCATACTTCGTTCGCTCTTCGCAACGGAGTTAAGGGATTGTCGCTAAGTGCTGATAGCGTTGCTTATGCAGCTTCAGCGCCCAAGGGCATTTCCAAAGCTTTTAGCCGCGAGGTTAGAACCTAAGCACTATCTAAGGCCAATCGCCTTCGCAGCAGCACAGCGGATAAAGCACCACAGCGTGCTCCGCCTCCGGTTCGTCAAGCGCTAAGCTCATGCCTTGTGGCGGAGCTAAGGGATTATCCCTAAGTACTGATAGCGTTGCTTATGCAGCTTCAGCGCCACAGGGCGTTTCCAAGGTTCTTAGCCGCGAAGCTAGGGCTGAAGCACTATTCTGTGCTAATCCTCTCCGCGTGATAAAAGGAGCAGGACATCGTCCTATGCGCGATCCAAAAGAGCCTCTGCGCTGGATCGTTTAGGCCTACTGGGTCAGACTTGCGGGAATTCTTGACAAGTAAACGGAAGTCAGAAGCTTTCCAAACTTCTTCCTGCTGTTGTCAACAAGGGGATGTCAGTGGGTGATAGTTCACTCGGTCCATTGTCGGCTAGGACCAATCCCCGCCACTTCTCCAGGTCGACGTCGACGTCAGTTTTTGATCGACTGACGATTCAAGCTCCGGTGAAACATCGTAAAATGAGCATATCACGAGATTTGCCCTCGGCGTCCGTTAACATGACCGGAAGAGGACGAGAGCTGCGCAGGGGCAGACAAGCATTCCATGACACTCCCTACAGTTCCCCAAATTCAGATTACAGCCCAGGCTTAGGCGAGGTCTTGGTACATGAAGAGAGTGTTTTCCGAAACACCAGATTTAGGGTGGCGATACCTTACAGTTATGAGCAGCCTTCTTCCTTAATGGCAGTAGCCTCGCCAGAACCAAGGAGAAGATCAGTCCAGTCATCTGATGAAGAAGATGAAGACAGCGGGTATGCTTCTTCGACGACAGTCAGCTCGGTGCGAACAGACAGAGCATCAGTAAACATGGCTGATAATGGTAATGACGACCTTCGTCGACGTTTGAAAGCTCAGGAGTAAACTTCTAAAACTCAGCAAGAAGCTCTGGACAACATTCAACAGATGCTCGCTCAACTCCTTAATAACCGGAATAACAATGATACCGGGAGTAACCATGACGAGGAAGAACATCTTAGCAATGACCAGCCGAAGACGGAAAAGTCCAAGGAGGGTTCTTCTTTAGACGTTGAAGTCCTTAAGGGCCTTCAAACTCAAATCGCATCTCTAACTCAGAGGGGATGAGTAAAGAAAGTGGGGACGGTCCGTCCTTACCCGTTGGAGTGGGATTCAGTGCTATACCCACCGAAGTTCAAACCACCAACATTTGCATACCTATGATGGAAAGAGCTCGCCAAACCAGCACATCTACTATTCCGGTTAATGTTATAGACAATGATGCTATCATGGCTGGGCTGTTCATTGGCATCTTAAAGGGGGTAGCATTTGATTGGTTCCGAAGTCTCCCTCCAGGCTCTGTCAATTCTTAGATCGACCTGGAAACTCGATTCCTTTCTCGTTTCTATGAGGACGATACCGAGGTAACCATGGACAAGCTCCTCTCCACCGTGCAGAAGAAGGGCGAATCTGTCCGTGACTATATTGAGCGATTCAAAAACTTGTCTTTGATGTGCCCAGCAGGGATGCCATTACCCATACTCTTACAGACGTGCAGGCACAACTTCTTAGACCAAGTAGAGGTTCGCATGGGGGCTGTCAAAGCCCATACTGGAAAGAACTAGTCGAACAAGCTGAGATAGCCGAAAAGTCGGCTAAAAAGTTCGAACCCTCTACCCCTAAAGGCAAATGGGGTATGAACAACAAAGGACGTAGCGACACAGCGCAGTCTTCTAAAGCTAAAGGGAAGGAGACTATGTCGTTGAATTGTCCGGGGACGTACAGTCGAAAGCCAAGAAGAGCGACTTCAATAATCAGGAGTCTAAGCTCCCTCCAAAACAGTACTCCTTCAGAGACGATCAGGTGGTCACAATATTCCATTTGCTCCACAAAGGGAATAAAATGAAGCTACCAGAGGCTTGGCGTTCCAATGAAATAGGACGCACGAATGACCCCAAATACTGTCTCTACCACAGGATGATTCACCATCCTACCGACAAGTGCTATGTCCTCAAGGACAGAATTTAAGCCTTGATCGACGCAGGGTCTTGACACTGAAGGCAGAGTAGAAGAAAGTCACTGCCAATATGGTGACCCTCGAGTTCGGCAAAACTCCAAAGGTCACAGTTCCTGACGGGACCTATCCAGTCCCTGTGCCACGGCTGGAAGTCAAACATCCTGCAGCTAAAACTCAGATAATAGAGGTCTTGTTCCCTTGACATTGGAGACAGGGAAAGTCATGTGGATACACCCAGACCTTGTCCAAGACGTACAGTGGGATTCAAAGAAGTCCAAGTCGAAGGGCAAATCTTGCAATATCATCTCTATCCTGCCAGGCGATGACAATCTTACGTCAGCTTCCCTCAGTGATTCTGAGGAGAAAAGCACGCTTGCGCGACGCAGGCCGATGTACCTCAGCCGACGGGTACTAGATCCGAAAAATCATACTTAAAACAGTATGAGAAGGCTACTGACGAGATACAACAGCAAACGACGTCGGTACAAGTACCAGCACCTGCTTCCATTCCGACCAAGGGAAAAGAGAAGCCTAAAGAAGTCTGGTTCGACCATGTCCTGAAGAAGCCTTCAGGCCCAGGGCTTGACACGCCCTTTCGTTTTAACATATTGGCCCAATTGGCTAATATCCCGGCTCGTATTACTATACACGAGCTACTTCGTCTCTCAAAAGAGACAAGAGAAGCACTCAGGGATGCGCTGGCTAATTCAGAATCATTCCTGACATATCTGTCAGAGACCCCTAAAGATAACGCTCAGTCTCCTTGTCCTGAATGCCATCATGCACAATCAAAGGTACCTGCTATTACCTTTACAGCGAAGGATAGTTTGGCAGATGTTCTTCGATGGAGCATCGCGAATAGGTCCTAAAGACAGGATCATTGCCGGCGTGGGGGTTGTGTTTATCTCCCCACAGAATCACGTCCTTCCTAGAGCATTCTCTCTGACGGAATCATGCTCCAACAATGTAGCGGAATATAATGCTCTGCTCATCGGCCTTCAGCTCGCCCATGGAATGGGGGTACGCTACATCGAAGCTTACGGCGATTCAAAACTGATTATCAATCAGGTTAAAGGCGAATATGAGGTCCGCCACGAAGACTTGGTGCCTTATTACCATACAGCCATCGAATTGGCTAATCTATTTGATGGTTTCTACATCGGGCACGTGTCTCGATCTTAGAATACTAAGGCAGATGCTCTTGCTGCATTAGCAACAACACTAGCCTTGCCAGTCGACACCGAGTATCACCTCACAGTGGCAACTCGACACCTTGTATGCTCTAAGCATATGTTAAGAACCCGAGAAGCCTATAATGTCTCGACGGATCTTAAGCCGAGAGATTGGCGATTTCCTCTCATCGACTATGCTTTACATGGTTTGCTGCCAGACGATCCTAAAGAAGCGGCATCTATCAGACGAAGGTCTCTCCGCTTCTACTACGATCCAACCCTGAAGACGCTTTACAGTCGTTCATATGACGGTGTCCTCCTCCGTTGCCTTTCCAATTCAGAGGCGCAGGAAGTACTTAAAGAAGCACACGACGGCATTTGCGGAGCTCATCAGCCAGCTCCAAAGCTAAAAACAGATTGCATAGGCTTGGATATTATTGGCCAACCATGATAGCCGATGCCATCCAATATGCACGAAGGTGTAAAGCATGCCAAGTTCATGCGGACTTCATACATCAGCCTCCAGAGTTGTTCCACCCAACTGTTGCTTCATGGCCATTTGAAGCATGGGGAATCGATGTCGTCGGGCCAATTAGCCCCTCTTCTACAAGAGGTCACCGGTTTATCCTGCTAATAACCGATTACTTTTCAAAGTGGGCGGAAGCTATACCACTGGTTGAAGTCAAAACTTCTAACGTGGTTAATTTCATCAAACACCATGTCATCCATCGATTTGGTGTCCCTAGGAGGATCATCCATGATAATGGTCCCCAATTCATAAGCCAGGTATTCTATCGATTTTGCGATAAATACCGAATTCAGAATGTGGCTTCAACTGCCTATAATCCCGCCGCTACTGGCTTGGCGGAAGCATTCAACAAGACGATCATCAAGTTACTCAAAAAGTTCGTCTTCTCGAATAAGCGAGATTGGGACGAAAAGCTTGGTGAATGTCTTTGGGCCTACCGAACCACGGTTCGGGCCCCCACAGGCAATACGCCTTTTTTCCCTGGTGTACGGGTGTGAAGCAGTCATACCATTGGAGATCCAGATGCCGTCATTACGAGTCGCTTTAATGACTAAGAACACATCAGAGGACAATGATCGGTTGCGCCTTCAAGAGCTCGAAGCCCTAGATGAGAAGCGACTACAAGCTCAGCAACACATCGAGTTGTATCAAGCTCGAATCTCAAAATCCTTCAATAAGAAGGTCAAACAAAGAGTCTTCCAGAAAAGAGATTTGGTTTTAACCGTCAGACGACCGATGATTATGACGCATAAGACCAAAGGCAAGTTTCAGCCTAAATGGGAGGGACCGTTTGTAATAGAAACAGTCTATTCAAACGGAGCATACCGCCTTATGACTTCAGACGGCGATTTACTCATGATGCCGATCAATTACAAGTTCTTAAAGAAGTATTATCCCTGATTAAGAATCCTTCTCATGATCAAGTTAACACTACACCTCTGATCAAGACCTTCATATCCAAGGTATACGCAAAGAGAGCCTCTCTCTTCCTCCAAACGAGATCATACAACCATAAACCAGTAGGGACCTGGTCATACACTAGTTGTCCCAAAGGACAATCAAGGTTACACATACGCTAACCAAATGATCCAACACCTTTAACGGTTAAGGATAGAGGAAAATGTTGGCCTTTAAGCCCAACATAAGTCCTCGACAACTCATCATGCTGAGGGGAATAGCATGGCTAGCCCAACTCAAACGGTAGTTGGTAAAGGCATATCAAACCCGTTGACAGCTGGGGATTTGCTAAAATCCTAAGGGATCTATTCCCATATGATTCCCTCTCCAAAATCACTTATCAATTCTCACCCATAGAATGGTAAGGCCACATATACAAATCTCTCCGTCCATTTTGCTATTATGTTAACATTAAACCTATGACAGTGATTTCCTCGTTTCTCGCCGTGAAAACGAGACCTTTTCCCAAATTCCATCAAAACTTTGAGCTTGGTGGCTTCTCAACCGGTTATGTCATTGCGACCTCTGAACCGGCAGATAGCCAAGTTTCAATTTCGAGCTTGTTGACATTTACAAAAGACAAGTCTCAATTTCGAGCCTGTTGACATTTACAAAATACAGGTCTCACCTTTTTGTCCGTCAAGGACTAACTTTGAGCTTGGTGGCTTCTCAACCGGTTATATCATTGCGACCTCTGAACCGGCAGATAGCCAAGTCTCAATTTCGAGCTTGTTGACATTTACAAAAGACAAGTCTCAATTTCGAGCCTGTTGACATTTACAAAAGACAGGTCTCACCTTTTAGTCCGTCAAGGACTAACTTTGAGCTTGGTGGCTTCTCAACCAGTTATGTCATTGCGACCTCTGAACCGACAGATAGCCAAGTCTCAATTTCGAGCCTGTTGACATTTACAAAAGACAGGTCTCACCTTTTAATCCGTCAAGGACTAACTTTGAGCTTGGTGGCTTCTCAACTGGTTATGTCATTGTGACCTCTGAACCGGCAGATAGCCAAGTCTCAATTTCGAGCCTGTTGACATTTAAAAAAGACAGGTCTCACCTTTTTGTCCGTCAAGGACTAACTTTGAGCTTGGTGGCTTCTCAACCGGTTATGTCATTGCGACCTCTGAACCGACAGATAGCCAAGTCTCAATTTGAGCCTGTTGACATTTACAAAAGACAAGTCTCACCTTTCAGTCCGACAAGGACCACTTTGAGCTTGGTGACTTCTCAATCGGTTACGTCATTGCGACCTCTGAACCGGCAGATAGCCAAGTCTCAATTTCGAGCCTGTTGACCTTTACAAAAGATAGGTCTCACCTTTTTGTCCGTCAAGGACTAACTTTGAGCTTGGTGGCTTCTCAACCGGTTATGTCATTACGACCTCTGAATCGGCAGATAGTCAAGTCTCAATTTCGAGTTTGTTGACATTTACAAAAGACAAGTCTCAATTTCGAGCATGTTGACATTACAAAAGACAGGTCTCACCTTTTTATCCGCCAAGGACTAACTTTGAACTTGGTGGCTTCTCAACCGGTTATGTCATTGCGACCTCTGAACCGGCAGATAGCCAAGTCTCAGCTTTTAGTCCGACAAGGACTACTCTATACTTGTTGACATATACAAAAGACAAGTTTCACCTTTCAGTCCGACAAGGACCGCTTTGAGCTTGGTGGCTTCTCAATCGGTTACGTCATTGCGACCTCTGAACCAGCAGATAGCCAAGTCTCACTTTTCAGTCCGACAAGGACCACTTTCGAGCTTGGTGGCTTCTTAACGGTTATGTCATTGCGACCTCTGAACTGTCAGATAGCTAACTCTCATTATTCAGTACAGTAAGGGCTATTTTCTAAAAAGGCTGCAATAGACCTTGGAAGCGACAATTCAAAGGATAAAACAAGTTGGAAATACAACAGGGGAGTCAAAATAAAATTACTTTTATTGATTCCAAAAAGAAGGGATACATGAAGGCACATATATTACAAAGCTATGAGGGTGCTTCATAAGATTTGATCCGCTCTTCAAGAAAGGCCAGCCTTATCTTCCTATCATCAGCAGCCAGGACAAGCACTTGCGATCTCAGCTCAGCCTCATTAAAGCTCGCCGTCTGGGCTAAGCGAGCTTCAACTTCAACCAAGGTTGCCCTCTGAGCTAACTCCCATCGTGAGAGTTCGTCACTCTGAGCCTTAAGCTGCTTAAGCCGGGCAGCCTCTTCAAGACGCACTGGTTCAGCCTTGGATAAAAGAAGATTTGCCTTCCTGATCATCTCCTTGGCCTTTTCAATTTATCTTTAGCGTCAAGAAGAGCACTGCTAGAAACATCTATGGCATCCCCGAGCTCTACCTTCCTTGTCTCCAAGGATTTCAAGTCAGAAGAAATGGCCTTAGCGGCTTCCTGAGCGTCAAGATGAGCTTCATGCATCTGAGCGACAAGGTGCGCAAGCTGCTCATTAACTGAAGATTCCAGGTCTGAATGGCTAAAACGACGCCATTCGTCTGCATCCCTCTCAAGTTGGTCCACCAGAAGTTCCAACGCAGCGGCCTGGTTATCCCCTCCAAAGTCCCGGATACTCTCAATACTTCGGGAGAGGACTACCTTTAGAGCAGAGAATGAGGTAGTCGAGCCTTTCAAAATCAAATTGATGGATCGCTTCAAGCCCTTATAAAAGCTATCGACTAACTCCGTCATGAGTCAAGTGCGGACTTCACGCGACGTATCGTTAACTTTACCGAAAAGCTTGCCATAGCTCCGCCAAAAGCACAGTCCGAACTTCGCAGAAATGCTAATTTCGCTGGAAGCGCCTTCCTGATTCAGAAAGGATTCTTTTTTAACTTCGTATGAAGTCTAGCTCCGCCGGACCGATTCAAGTGAAGGCAAAGAAAATCAGGATAAGCAGAAAATAAACTTTCATTGATTTAAAAGGGAAGGTACATTGATACTACTACATCAAGGTTGTGTTTCATACAACAGAGTCATTTGCTCAAAAGGCATACAAGTGGTCCTATCTACTTCCAAGCCAAACCAACTTGACACGAAAGGCCTTCCTCCTGCACAAGACCGTAATCCTTCACATAATGGCAGATGGTGCCACCAGGACAAGGCCATGATCCTTCACATAATGGCAGATTTTGTCATCAAGAAGCTGGATCTTCCTTAAATTGGCAAAGGAAGTTGGATCTTCCTTGATGAAAATTGGCAATGGAGGATCCGAGACCTTACAGGTGACGTCCGATTTCCCGAAGTGGATCATCTCGGATAAGCGACTATGAGCCTCGCCTCGAAGTGGATCATCTCGGATATGCGACTGCCAACCTCTTCTGGAAACACACATCAGTTGCCCCAGTTTGTTCCTCCTGCTTAGGATTAAAGTTTCAACGGAAAGGCAAGAGGCAACTTCTTGATCTCTTTCATCAAGTCAAAAGATTGGCGAACATAGCTCACTGCAATGCAAACTGAAACAAGTTAGCAGTAAGTCAAAGGAAAAGCTGCAAAAACGCTAAGTCAAGTTCTTTGGGGCGAAGCAATTTATATCCGATTCAGTTAAAGATTGATTTCAATTAAAGCAGAGGATAGCCTCGCTTGCACAGTGATGATGGGCTAGCTCAGCATAAGCCAAGTCCTAACCTCGCCTATATGGCTAAGCCAGACTGATCCAGGAGAACGCAGTCTTAGCCCCACCTATATGGCAAGACTGGCTCGACCTTGAAGAGACTAAGTCCCAAATTTTTGCCTAAATGGCGAACTTAACAAGCATGCAATGATCTTTCTTTGATCAAGTCAAGATGATAGCTTGGCGGGAAGCTGGGCTGAAACCCTTCTCTATATATCAGTCAATTGCTAAATGAAGAATAGGGGAAATTAATCCTGAGGCAGCTGTTAAAGCTAAATTAAGGGAGATGAACTCCCTAAAGTTCATTGGTAAAGTCTCTGGATGATCGAGACTTATCGGTCCTTGGCCGGGTAATGACCAGAGTGGGCATCCCCACTAGTTCAGAGATATGAGTATCTCTCTTTAATAACCAAGAGAAGAGAAGAGCAGACCACTTCTCTTCAGAGGACCTCAGATGTCCTATTTATAGGCCTCATGGCCTGAGCGCTGCCGCTTCAAGCATGGAAGTGCGAGCGGATTTAAGGCATTTATTGAGCCTTGAAAAAGGGAACGGTTTCCCTCGAAACCGTGCAAGGAAGAAATGATCTCCCTCATTAAGGCATTTATTAAGCCTTGAGAAAGGGAATATTCTCCCCCGGAAGTGCACAAAGGAGGAATAATCTCCCTCGATTAATGCAAGAGAGGTTATTCTAACCTCGAAAATGGAGCAATCCTTCTTGTAACTGGCCGAAAGCAGTTGGCCTCGGAAAGGGAAGATGATCCAAAGCGAACCTATTCCGGAAGGCTCGGACGCGAAGCTACCCAGATGCAAAGCTACCCAGATGCGAAGCTACCCAGAGTCGCGAATTTACACGATTCTTTGATGAATCTATCCCAAAGCAGGATTAAAAGCGAAGCTGAACTCAACCACCATGGCGATGTTCGTACTTCACATACCACCGATCAAAGCAATTCAAAGTATTCGAAGTCTGAGCCATTACAGACTTTCGAAAACTTTGAAGGGGGTCTTGTTGACACTCTAAAAAAGACAAGATTCTGACTGGTCTGAACAATGTCTAAACTTGTTGACATTTATAAAAGACAAGTGAAAGATAGGCTGATTGGTCCGAACAATGTCTAAACTTGTTGACATTTACAAAGGACAAGCGATAGACAAGCTGACGACCAGTTCTGTACTTGTTAACATTTACAATAGATAAGTGACAGATAAGCTGACGATCAGTTCTCACCCATCTCCGAGGGATAAGGAAGCAACTTGGACTCTACTGATCCAGTGAAGCAGACAGTAAGCCCAGATTGTCTCTAAACAGACCTCAGCAGGTCTAAGATGCTAGCATCTTAGCATCACATGATTCCAAAGGGATAGCCTCGCCTGAGAGGTTAAGATCATCTAAACTTCGCCTTGAAGCCATTCACAGCTCCGTCAGGAAGCTAACTTATAGCTTCGCTTGAACTGCTCAAGTTAACTCCGCAGAGAGTTAGCTTCGCTTGAAGCCACACGCAATCGCGCAGAAGGGTATGCGATAGCTTCGCCACAGGCGATATCTAGCTCCGCTGAAGAGCTGACTTCTGACTTCGCCATATGGTCCTTCCAGCTCCGCTGCGAGCTCGATGCGGGCAGCGCCGCTGCGGGTCTGCTATGGTCAACCTTTGACCAATTAAATCTCCAGATGAGATCAAATCTAATCAGGATGAGATCAAATCCAATCAAGATCAAATCTGAGATCAAATTTGGCAGTTGATTGCCATAATCTCTTGACTCTTCTAAAATGAGTAAGAGGATCAGGGAAAATCTTTCCACCTATATGGAAAGGATCAAAAAAGATCAAAACAGATAAGAGGATCAACCGACCTGCTACTTCTAGCTTCGCAGAAGCTGATCCTAGCCTCGCAGCAAGGCTACTTTTCAGATTTAAACAGATTTGATTCAATCTGTTTCTATATTTTCAAGGGACAATTTACCCTTACTCTCTCTATAAATAGCCCACCAGGGGCACAAGGAGAGAGGCGCGCACGAAGACCTCCCACACACGCAAAGACTTCTTCTGGACGACTTCACGGGAAGAGACGGCAAACTTCTCGAGAGGACGCACCGCGCGTACAAACAGAGATCTATTCTCTTGAATTCAGAGACTTTTAGAGAGCTGCTTCTCTAATCAGGGTGCTGATACCCTAATACCTCCCTTCTTCTCAAGGAATCTCCGGAACCAGGCGAGAAGGAATTCCTAAGTGAAGGCGATTTTGAGAAGTAACAAGTGGGTTCTACCAACCTTCTGTTCTCTGATTCCCCGAACCAGGCGAGAAGGGAATCTCATCGCTCGCATCGTCAAAGGGACAAAGTGGTCGCGCTCTGACCAGACTCCTATCGGCACACTTCTCCAGAATCTCTGAGGAGATCTACTTGTAATCTTCTGTATTACTTGTAATTTGCTCCTCAACTTCTCTTTTTTGTAAGTTTTCTCCTTTACAAATCAATGGAAAACAATTTTCTCATCCGGCTTACTCAAGTCCAATGCCCTGAGGAGCTTTGATTTATCTATTTTGGGAACTCTACAGTGCATAAGACCCTCAAATCCCCCAAGCCAGATTAGTTCTTCAAGATAAATCATGGTCCTAACTCTAGGACTGGGGAAGTTTAGAGAGATCCGTCAAGCGAGTTTAAACTGATCTATTATGGACAATTCAAAATAAAAGAGTAAGATTTACTTTTGATTTGGTTGGGTGAGTTGTGCAACGTAATAGATCCCCATGTCTTATTATAATAACTAGAAAGGAGCAATACATAGACGTGAGTTGACAATTATTTCTCTCTTTTATTTTTTTATTCCTTTTCTTTTAATATTCTAACAACGAGCTAAAAAGATTTTAATAATGTGACATTCCCAACTTTATGTAGATTTTTCTTTAAATGAAACCAATCGTGGTACAAGGGGAATGAGAAAAATTGGTTGCTAATATATTGGCAATGCGAGCAGTAAGACTAATGACGTCAGTGGTAATGCTTACAACAACGGAGAAGATGGTCACCATGTGTAATCACCACGAGATTTTAGTAACTAATGATCGAAATAGATGTGACAATAATGATACTAGGGGTGGTAAAAATAATGATAGCATTATTTAAAACAATATCTAGTGCCTAGTAACTATATAGCAAGATTTTTGTAACTATAGTGTATTCATTAGATAACGAATCTTTCTTCTACATAGTATATTGTAAACATTGTACCAAATTTAATGGATGGAATAAAAAATTATCAAACTACTCTAGCTATATTGACAATAATACTAAAGTACGAAAAATAACTTCAGATTGACAATATCACTTACCTCAAATATTACTCTGTCACCGAAGAAGAGACATACCCATAACAAAGACAAATGATCCTTCCTTCGACCTAAATCTGAGATAGAATTACAATTGTTGTTAATATTTCATAAATTTCACAAAATTAAAATTAGTCCAGACACAGAGGGAGACCATGGTAGAGAGAGATGAGAGAGGAGAGTGGGGTCAACCGGCTTGAAGGGAAAGTAAGAGAGAGGAAAGTGGGAGAGATAGAGATAGAGTAACAGACCATAGCAGAGGAAAGGGGGCGGCGACGACGGGGAGAGGGTGTGCAGCGGCGGCCGTAACAAGATCGGGCCAACGACGACGACAGCCGAACCCTAAAGAGAGAAGAGAGAGTGGAGTGATGGAGGCATTATGGCAGCAACAGGGCAACAAAAGCATGGGGACGACATGGAGGCGAGACGGCAGCCAGGGGGTCCGGGATCACGGCTAGGGTAGAGAGGGGGAGAGTGAGAAAGCTTTGTCGGGGGTTGTGAGGTAGAGAGTGAGAGAGGGGTCTTATAGACGTATGACCCACTCAAAATTTAGCTCAACTTAGGAAAAACTTTTTGCCAAGTGTTTTTTTATCCAGGGTTGGCTTCCTCGAACAAAGGAGCATAGGCAATTTTTTGCCTAAGTATGCGTTTTTGGGGGTTGGCAGCTTCGAAAGAAGAAAAATACAAAAAAATAGTCTTTTGCTTTGTCCGGGGTTGCCAACCCAGACAAAGTTTTTTTTTTCCTTTTCGGCTTTATTTAGGGTTGGCAATCTCAGGCAAAGTGTTAATTAATTTTTTTTTATTTTCACTTTATCCAGAGTTGTCAAACCCGGACAAATCACACTTGGGAGGAAAAAAAAGCCTAGCTATGTTGTGTCTGGGGTTGGCAACCTGGGACAAAACCAAAATAAAAAAATAACAAAGGCTTTGTTCGGGGTTGCCAACGCCGCACAAAGCATATTTGGGCAAAAAAAGCCCAGGTGTGCTTTGTTCAGGATTGGCAACTCCGGACAAAGCCAAAATTAGAAAAAGAAAATTTCTTTGTCCGGGGTTGGCAACCCCAGACAAAGAAGTACACAGTAAAAAAAAAATAGTTCCGTCCGGAGTTGCCAATCCTGGATGAAAAACAATGCCCCCCCCCAGTGTGGGCGCCAAGCTGGTTGGGCAAACCGCCTCACCGCCGCCGTGGTGTGTTAGATGTTGATTTTTGGAATAACTTTTGAGAGAGGTCGATTTTTGAAATAATTTATTAAAAGGGTTTTTTTTGAAAAATTGCCCTTAAATAAATTACATAGATGACAATGATGATTTTTATTATTAATAATAAAAATATTTACAATATTCTTTCCTCTATAAAAATAAAAATTTACACTATTATGCTGATTTTAGTTCTTTTTCCCTTATTTTCTCGCCCAACCTGATCAAGTCCAATGCTCTGAGGAGCTTTGATTTATCTATTTTGGGAACTCTAGAGTGCATAAGACCCTCAAATCCCCCAAGTCAGATTAGCTCTTCAAGCTAAATCATGGTCCTAACTCTAGTACGAGAGAAGTTTAGAGAGATTCGTCAAGCAAGTTCAAACTCATCTATTATGGACAATTCAAGATAAAAGAGTAAGATTTCCTTTTGATTTGTTTCGGTGAGTTGTGCAAAGTAATAGATCCCATGTCTTGTTATAACAACTAGAAAGGGAGCAATAAATAGACGTGAGTTGATAATTATTCTTTTTTTTTATTCCTTTTCTTTTAATATTCCCACAGCGAGCTAAAGAGATTTTTGATAATGTGACATTCCTAACTTTTTGTAGATTTTTCTTTAAGCAGTGGTGATGCTTACAATAATAGTGAAGATTGTAACCATGCGTAATCACCACAGGATTTTAGTAGTTAATAATAGAAATGGACATGATGATAACAATACTAGAGGTGACAAAAACAATGATAGCATCATTTAAATAATATCTAGTACCTAGTAACTATATAGCAATATTTTTGTAACTATAGCGTATTCATTAGATAGAAATGGACGTGACGATAACAATACTAGAGATGGCAAAAATAATGCTTACAACAATGGGAAAGATGGTCACCATGCGTAATCACCACGGGATTTAGTAATTAATGATAGAAATGGACGTGACAATAACAATACTAGAGGTGACAAAAATAATGGTAGCATCATTTAAAACAATATCTTGTACCTAGTAACTATATAGCAATATTTTTGTAACTATAGGGTATTCATTAGATAACAAATCTTTCTTCTACACAGTGTATTGTAAACACTGCACCAAATTTAGTAGATGGACAAAAAAATAATCAAACTACTTCAACTATATTAACAATAATACTAAAGCACGAAAGATAACTTCAGATTGACAATGCCACTTGCCTCAAATACAACTCTATCGCCGAAGAAGAGACACACCCATAGCAAAGACAAATGATCCTTCCTTCAACCTAAATATGAGATAGAATTACAATTATTTGTTAATATTTCAAAATTTTTACAAAATTAAAATTAGTCATGGCAGAGAGGGAGACCATGGCAGAGAGAGATAGAGAGAGGAGAAGGGGGTCGACCTGGTTGAAGGGAGAGTAAGAGAGGAGGGTGGAAAGAAAGAGAGAGAGATAAAGATAGAGTGATAGAGCATAGCAGAGAGAAAGGGGGGTGGCGACGACGGGGCGGCGGAAGAGAGAGGGGGCGTGGCGGCAACCGCAACAGAGTCGGGCCGGTGACGGCTACGACCCCAGCCCTAGAAAGAGAAGAAAAAGTGGAGTGAGGGAGGCATTATGGGTGGCAGTGGGGCAACGACAACACGACCAAGACATAGGGGCAATGACGATCGAGGGGTCCAGGATCGCAGCTAGGGTAGAGAGAGGCGGAGAGTTAGAAAGCGTTGTCGGGGGTGGGAGGGAGAGCGTGAGAAAGGGGTCTTATAGACATGGGATCCACTCAAAATTTAGCTCAACTTGGGCAAATATTTTTGCCAAGTATTTTTTCTCCTAGGTTGGCATCCTCGAACAAAGAGCATGGGCAATTTTTTTGCCCAAGTGTGCTTTTTTCGGGTCTGGCAGCCCCGGACAAAGCAAAAAATCCAAAAAATAGACTTTTGCTTTGTCCGGAGTTGCCAACCCTAGACAAAGTTTTTTTTTTCTTTTTTGCTTTTTCAGGGTTGGCAACCCCAGACAAAGCCTTGGTTAAATTTTTTTTATTTTTTACTTTATCCAGGGTTATCAAGCCCAAGCAAAGCACACTTGGGAGAAAAAAGCCCAACCGTGCTTTGTCCGGGGTTGACAACTCGGGACAAAACCAAAATAAAAAAACAAAGGCTTTGTCCGGGGTTATCAACCCCGGACAAAGCACATTTGGGCAAAAAAAAAAGCCCAAGTGTGCTTTGTTCGGGATTGGCAACCCCGAACAAAGCCAAAGTTTAAAAAAAAAAGAAAATTTCTTTTTTGTGGTTGGCAACCCGGACAAAGAAGTACACAGAAAAAAAATAGTTTTGTCCAGAGTTACCAATCCTGGAAGAACAATGCCCCTGCTAGCGCAGTCGCCAGGCTGGCTGGGCGAACCACCTCGCCACTGGTGTGGTGTGTTAGAGGCCGAGTTTTGGAATACCTTTTGAGAGACGTTGATTTTTGGAATAATTTACTAAAAGGGTTTTTTTTTTAAATTGCCTTTAAATAAATTACATAGATGACGATGATGATTTTTATTATTAAAAAAAAATATTTACAATATTCTTTCCTCTAAAAAATAAAAATTTACACTATATCATTTACTACTGATTATAGTTCTTTTTCCCCTCATTTTCTCGCCCGACTTGCTAAGTCCAATGCCTTAAGGGGCTTTGATTTATCTATTTTGGGAACACTAGAGTGCATAAGACCCTCAAATCCCCCATACTCAATTAGCTCTTCAAGATAAATCATGGTCCTAATTCTAGTTGTACGAAGGAAGTTTAGAGAGATTTGTCAAACAAGTTTAAACACAACTGTTATGGACAATTCAAGATAAAAGAGTAAGATTTACTCTTGATTTGTTTAGGTGAGTTGTGCAAAGTAATAGATCCCATGTCTTATTATAATAACTAGAAAGGGAGTAATAAATATATGTGAGTTGACAATTATTCTCTCTCTTTTTTATTTTTTAATTCCTTTTCTTTTAATATTCCAATAACAAGCTGAAATTTTTTTTGATAATGTGACATTCCCAACTTTATGTAGATTTTTCTTTAAGTGGTGGTGATGCTTACAACAATGGGGAAGATGATCACCGTGCATAATTGCCATGGGATTTTAGTAATTAATGATAGAAATGGACGTGACAATAATAATACTAGAGGTGGCAAAAATAATGATAGCATCATTTAAAACATTATCTAGTACCTAGTAACTATATAGCAATATTTTTGTAACTATAGTGCATTCATTTGATAACTAATCTTTCTTCTACACAGTATATTATAAACATTGTACCAAATGTAGTGGATGGAACAAAAGATTACCAAACTGCTCTAACTATATTAACAATAATACTGAGGCACAAAAAATAACTTCAGATTATTAATGCCACTTACCTTAAATACAACTCTATCATCGAAGAAGAGACACACTCATAGAAAAAACAAATGATCTTTCATTTGACCTAAATTTAACATTGAATTACAATTATTTGTTAATATTTCATAAATTTCACAAAATTAAAATTAGTCGCGACACAGAGGGAGGCCATTGCAGAGAGAGAGAGAGAGAGGAGAGTGGGGGTCGACCGGGTTGAAGGGAGAGTGAGAGAGAGAAGAATGGGAAAGAGAGAGATAGAGTGACAGATCATAGCAGAGAGAAAGAGGGCAGCAGCGACGGGGCGACAGGGAGAGAGGGTATGGCAGCGGGAGAGAGAAGTCATGGTAGCGGCCGCAACAGGGTCGGGTCGGCGACAGCGACGACGATCCAACCCTAGAGAGAGAAGAGAGAGTGGAGTGAGGGAAACATTATCGGCTGCAGCGGGGCAACGACAGCACGACGATGACATAGGGGCAATGACGACGGTGGGATCCGGGATCACGGCTAGGGTAGAGAGGGGAGAGTGAGAAAGCTTTGTTGGGGGTTGTAAGGGAGAAAGTGAGAAGGTCTTATAGACGTGGGACCCACTCAAAAGTTAGCTCAACTTGAGCTTGCCATGTGTTTTTTGTCCAGGGTTGGCATCCTCGAACAAAGAGCATGGGCAATATTTTACCCAAGTGTCCTTTTTTCGGGGTTGGTAGCCCCGGACAAAGCAAAAAATCCAAAAAAATAGTCTTTTGCTTTGTCCGGGTTTGTCGACCCCACACAAAGTTTTTTTTTCTTTTTTTCTTTTTTGCATTGTTCTGGGTTGGCAACCCCAGACAAAGCCTTGGTTAAATTTTTTTTTATTTTTTACTTTATCTAGGGTTGTCAAACCCGGACAAAGTACACTTGGGAGAAAAAGCCCAAATGTGCATTGTCCGAGGTTGGCAACCCGTGACAAAACCAAAATAAAAAAATAACAATAGCTTTGTCCGAGGTGGCCAAGCCCAGACAAAGCATATTTGGGCAAAAAAGCATAAGTGTGCTTTGTTCGAGATTGACAACCTCAGACAAAGCCAAAATTAAAAAAAGAAAATTTCTTTGTCCGGGTTAGCAACCCGAACAAAGAAGTACACAGTTAAAAAAAATTAGTTTTGTCCAGGGTTGCCAATTCTGGATGAAGACAGATGCCCCCCGGTCAGCGTGGACTCCATGCTGGCTGAGCGAATCGCTTCACCGCCGACGTAGTGTGTTAGAGGTCGAGTTTTGGATTAACTTTTGAGAGAGGTTGATTTTTGAAATAATTTATTAAAATAAGTTTTTTTGAAAAATTGCCTTTAAATAAATTACATAGATGACGACGACGACGATGATTTTTATTATTAATAATAAAAAATATTTACAATATTCTTTCCTCAGAAAAAATAAAACCTTACATTATATCATTTAACTACTGATTTTAGTTCTTTTTCCCCCCATTTTCTCACCCGACTTGCTCAAGTCCAATGCCTTAAGGAGCTTTGATTTATCTATTTTGGGAACTCTAAAATGTAGAGAGAGAGGAGGTAAAAGCTTGATGGAAGAGTTAAAAACTCATCGGAAGAGATAGTGCAGAGATCAGAGTTCAGAAGGAGCGAGAATGTAGTCAATATGCAACCAAAATAGAGGCCGGTTGACTGCCCGATCGACCGGCATGCACAGGTTGTGCATAACAGCTGCTCGATCGACCGAGCGGTCGACTGACTGGCACGAGCCAAGTTTTTGTTAAGGGTCAGTTGACCGTTCGGTCGACCGACTGGCACGAACCCTATTTTTTGTTGGGTTTTGGTTGACCGAAAGAAGGGTCGGTAGCGGTCGACCGACAGACGGATCTGCTAATTCTATTGGGATTCGAACTCCATTTCTAATTCGGAGTTGAATCCAATTGTGGTTTCCTAAAACTCTAGAACTATCTGACTATAAATTAAGGGGTATAGCCCCCGTAAATTGTAACTGGTAATTGATTATTGAATCAATAAGGTCTCTCTCTCCCTTGCCCTGAGGATATAGGTAAATTATCGAACCTCATTAAATATTATGTTTGGCTTTCTCTTTTGTTTAATTGTTCTTGTCTTTGGGTACTTCTCTAGTATATCTCTCTGTTGGTTGGGGTTTCTCATTGGTTGTTACCTTAGCGCGCAACAAGTGGTATCAGAGCATCCCACGTTCATTGTGAGATCGTGTGTCGATTCCAAGAGCATTGGTGGTTGTTTGGCAGAGATCATGTGACGATCTCGGAGCAGCGTTGGGACTGTTTGTGGGATCGTGTGTTGATTTCAGAATAGCGTTTGGATTGCTCAAGGAATCAAATTTGATGGAGTAGATCATTTCTAAAACTCTCCTAGGGTTTCATTTTGAAGTAAAGATTCTATTTTTATTTAGTTTTTGATCTAACTCTGTTTATTTTTCACATTGTTTTAAGGAATCTTTTGAGAAGATGGCTAGAGATAATACATCTAAGTTGTGAACCATGAATCCACATTCATTGAAGATTGATGTGGTAAAGTTTGATGGTAAGAACAACTTTGGGATGTGAAAATGTGAGGTGATAGATGCATTGACGACATCAAACCTCGGAGACACTCTACGGTTGGAGAAAAACCTGAGGCTACTTCTGAACAGGATTGGGACAAGATAAATCGAACAGCGTGTGGTCTTATAAGGTCTTATTTGACATAAGATATCAAGTATCATGTGTTATATGAAATATCTGCAAGGCAGTTGTGGGAGATCCTGGAGAAGAAATATCTAACAAAAGCATTGAGTCGCGTTTGCAATTGAAGAGGATGCTTTATCGTTTCTAGTTGAAGAGAGGACTCTCTATTGATGAACACATGAATAACTACACCAAGCTTCTTATAGACTTAGTTAACGTGGATGTGAATTTCGAAGAAGAGAATAAGGCATTGATTCTACTGAATCTCTTCCTGACGAAGAGTATGAGACCTTCATCCTAACTTTGGTCAATGGTAAACAAACACTTAACTGCAATGATATGTCGGCTGCTCTTGTAAATTATAAAGTAAGGAGACAGGATAAACTGTCTTCTTCTGAGGGTACATCAGCAGAGGCGTTGGCGATAACAGGCAGGAGTTTCAATCGGAAGGACAAAGGTGATTGTGGGAGATCAAAGTCCAGGTCAGATTTCAGATATCTGAAGAAGAACCAGAGCGCCTTCTGTAAAGAGCTAGGGCACTGGAAGATTGATTGTCCAAAGGCCAAGGGTAAGAAGAGGAATCGAAGACCATGGCAAATCTCGCACAGGTAGTCAGTACTCAAGCCAGTACTTCACAGACAGGTGGATCAGACTCAGACTCATTGATATTCTCTTTCTCCGTTACTACTCCTATTGTTGGTTACTCAGGAGACTCTGAGTGGATATTAGATACTAGTGGTACCTATCATGTATGCTCAAACAGGAATTGATTTTCTAGCTTTGAGAAGCTAGATCGATGTTCTGTTATCATGGTGATGATCGCCCATGTAACATGGAAGGAATAGGTACAGTCCAGATTAAGATGTTTGATGGGATGGTGTGGGAATTGAAGGAAGTGAGGTGTGTACCTCAACTTAAAAAGAATCTTATCTCAATTGGTGCTTTGAAAACATTGAGTTTTGAGGTATCTATAAGAGATGGTATTCTCAAGGTGACTAAAGGGTCAATAGTAGTTTTGAAGGGCGTCCGTCAAAATAATCTCTACTACTTGAATGGTTGTACAGTTAGAGGTCAAGTGGTGACTTCTATAGATTCAGATGATGATTCTACCAGGTTGTGGTATATGAGACTTGGACATATAGGAGAAATTTTTTTGCAAGATCTTGCAAAGTAAGGTCTGTTGAATAGTGCCAGAACCTGCAAATTGGAGTTTTGTGAACATTACATCATCAGAAAGAAGATCAAGGTGAAATTCGGCACAACGATTCACTGCACCAAGGGAATTCTGGATTATGTTCACATCGATGTTTGGGTACCTACCAAGATGACATCTATTAGAGGTAACCACTATTTTGTGATTCATAAATGATTATTCTAGGCGATGTTGGATATATACCATGAAACACAAAGAAAAAGTCCCAAAATTGTTTGTGGAGTGGAAGAAGAATATAGAGAAAAGCACGGGAAAGAAGATCGAGGTGCTCCACTCAGATAACGGAGGTGAGTATAAGAGTGATCCTTTCCTAAAGCTATGTCGTGATGAGGGCATAGAAAGACATTTCACAGTAAGAGAAATACCACAACAAAATGGGGTAACCAAAAGGATGAACATGACCTTGCTAGAGAAGATCCGATGTATATTATTCAATGTCAGGTTATCAAAGAATTTTTGGGCTGAGACTTTGGCATATGCTTGCTATCTCGTTAACAGGTTATTTTTGTCTGCGATAGGAGGTAAACGTTCTCTGAAAGTTTGGTTAGGAAAACCTGCTCAGGATTATGATTCGCTAAGGGTATTTGAGTGTCCAGCCTACTACCATGTTAAGGAAGACAAGTTAGACACAAGAGCGAAGAAATGTGTGTTCGTAAGATTTAAGAAAAGTGTAAAAGGCTACAAGATTTGGGATCCTAAGGACAAGAAGTTTATCCTCAGCAGAAATGTCACGTTTGATGAGGTTTTAATGTTGAAACCTACAATCTCTCAGCAGGTGGAGATTGAGAAGACCAAAGAGATATCACAGCAGGTGGAGAGTGATACTACTTCACCATCTCTAGAAAGATCAGTATCATTGGAAATCATACCCACGGTGACACATGGTAGTGATCATATAACCGATCAGGATACTGATAATGATGATGATCAAAGACAAGCTATGGGTGATGTCCATGAATCCATTGCAGTTGAAAAAAAGCCAGAAGAAATCCACGTAAGTTTAGTTAACTCACTACAAATATGATTGTGGCCTATGCTCTCCCAGTCGTTGAAGAGGCAATCCCATCTACATATAGGAAAGCTGAAATTAGTTCAGAATCCAAGATGTGCAAGAATGCTAAGGTGAATGTTGACACTCTAAAAAAGACAAGATTCCTAACTGGCCTGAATAATGTCTGACTTGTTGACATCTACAAAAGACAAGCGGCAGACAAGCTGACGACTAGTTCTTCACCCATATCAAAGGGGACGAATCAGCAACTTGGATTCCACTGATCCAGCAAAGCAGACAGTAAGCCAAGAAAAACTCGTGAGAAGGTCCAAGCAGGTTCGGGGACACTAAGTTAGCTCAAACACTTAGTCTTGCACGAGCTCACAAGATAAGTTTCGCATGAGAAGCTGAAATTGCTTAGCATCGTAGAGAGTTCCTTCGAACTTTGCTACGAGAGACGCTCAGTTAACTCCGCAGACAGTTAACTTCGCCCGAAGCCCTATGCAGCTGCGCAAAAGGGTAATTAGTAGCTTCGCCACAAAGTTTATCCAGCTCCGCTGAAGAGCTTTCTTTTTAACTTCGCCAGACGCTTCCCCCAGCTCCGCTACGAGCTCGACGCAGTAACTCCGCTGCAGGTCTTTTATGGTCACCTTTGACCAATTAAGTCTCTAGATGAGATCGAATCTATTCAAGGTCAAATCTAATCGAGATCAAATCTGAGATCAAATTGACAGTTGTTTACCATAATCTCTTGACTCTCCTAAAACAAGTAAGAAGATCAGGGGAGATCTTTCAGTTATTTGGAAAGAATCAAAGCGGATCAGGAGATCAACATTACCTACTATTCCTACCTTCGCAAAAGCTAATTCTAGCCTCGCGGCAAGGCTACTTTTCAGGTTTAAATAGTGTAACGCCCCGATCCTGCGGGTACGGAGACGTTACTGCAACGTATATACGCAGGTCAGAATTACCCTCACGTATATACGCTAAGCATCAGTATAGGCAAGAATCAGAGTACGGAAGCAAGTGGTGCATTATACATTCCAACACATGAGTACAATTACAAAGTTATCACCAGAGGTGATCCAATATTACATGAATATTACATCACTGATATGCGCAATTGCGAGATTTACAAAGAGATGTACAAGTATGAACAGTACACAGGCACTCACGAGTTTACAAAGGGAAAACTCGAGAGGCACACAGGGGGACCTGGAAGGATAGAGCTCCAGAAGGTCTGCTGGGGATCCACGCTACCGCTGCGCCGCTCTGATCAGCAACTGGAGAATCCACACGCTCCAAGCTCCATGACCTGGACATGAGGATCCAGGGGAGTCAGATGAAACTCCCCAGGCGAGTGATGAGGCAAAAGCCAGATGGCGTGCAAGGATAAGCACATGTGTATTGATAAACCGAAATATAATCATACATTAAAAACCGTGTCGTGAGCAGAAGCATATAAGCAAGTAGATGTTAGACAGGAAGTACTCAGGGTAAGATAAGGGAAGAACAAGAGACTGGAGGAATAGAACACGAGTGGTAGAACAGGATGCAAGCAGGCATAATATAGTAATCATAAAACCGAAATCCGAAGTAAAGTCCTATACAGGCAAATTTGATTGTACAGGTTTAGGTCACGGCTCCATGAGATTAGTACTTCGAAGGAATAATCCAAACAAGGAAACCCTCATCTATATACCTTTACCTCATGTTACCGTAATCCAAGCGCGTACAACCTGAGTTACAGAACAGCACAACAAATGGTCATAACAGGAGTACATAACAGGCATAACATGAATCATAACAAGCATAACGGGAGTTCATAACAGGCATAACAGGATACATAGTTGGCATCTTTTATTATTATTACTCGTCTGACCCATATATCTAAGTATGTGTCCTGGTGTACATCTCAACACACATACATCCATATATAAGCAAGCCAAGGTTGTTAATGGAAGCTGATGAAGGACTGATAGCTCTTCTTACAGTAGTTCCCGTACGCCCGGGACCAGCCTAGGGGCCTTAAATCCCCCTAACACGTATCTTCTGAGGGCCTGAAATCCCTCTAACACGAATCGTCAATATTTTATTCCATTACTATAAGCAAGGCATCATACCGGCATTCATCACTTCCTCCCATTCCCCGTGCAAGTTATCCTTTTTATGGCTTATCAATATTATCAGATTACGGGAATAACTGGTCATAACAGGAGATGGCCCTACAGATTCAAGAGGTGGCCCCCACAGATTCAAGAGGTGGCCCCCACCACGTATGTGATGTGGCACTTTGTTCCATGTGGCACTTTGCTCTGAGGGGGATGGATTCTAGAGGTGGCCCCCACAGATTCAAGAGGTGGCCCCCACCACGTATGTGGTGTGGCACTTTGCTCCGTGTGGCACTTAGTTCCATTCAGGATAACAGGTCACTGTATACAATACAGGATAACAAGGCAGGATTCCCGTAAACGTGATAATCACAAGGTCAAGTATATCATGCTGGGTGTCAAGTGATAGCATGACAGGAGGGTGATATTTGGCAGATGACAAGTCATGTCAAGAGATTGATATTAGTCCGGTGGCAAGTCATGTCATAACAAGGAGTCTTGCCAAGTAGTAGCATATCTGGTGTCAGGTGATAACACATCAGTTGACAGGTGATACAAACAGGTGTTAAATAGTAGCATGTAAAAGACATGTATGAAGTAATGGCATGGCATGTCAAGTGTTAACATATCAGGTAAATACATGGCATGTGATAGAATAGTAGCTGAGCACAATCAAGCGGAGCTGAGCAAGCTGGAGTGTACAGACAGCAAACAGTATTTAACACTGGAGCGTCTGGCAAGGTTACCAGGACAACTCGGCTTAAAGTGCGAGTAGAAAATCCGGCAGCATCCCGCCTAGACGAATCTAGTGGTAAAGCGCTGAACGCTGATCATGATAACCAGGCGGAGCTGAGAAACCTGACGATCCCAATCACGTCTCTTTCGAGATAGTGAGTGACCGGAGGCTGAAGGGTCTAGAGAAACCTGACGGTCCCAATCACGTCTCTTTCGAGATAGTGAGAGACCGGAGGCTGAAGGGTCCAGTCATTGGCACTCGGCCATACACAAATACAGGGACTCAGCCCAATACATAATATATGAAAACATAGAGTAAAATACATGTCGACCCGACAAAGCGGGAAAACCCAAATGGAGGCGGGAGCGAGGACACTCGCCGAAATGAGAAAGTCAAGAAGAAAGCGAGAACACTCGCCTAAAATTTCAAGCAATACCGGGAAATCCCAAGTTCCAGAATTTAAGTAACCAACGCGATTATATATTAAAAAGAGGAGGAGAAGGATGAATCAGTAAAGTGAGGATGAAGACGCGGGGTTGCAGACGCGGGAAAGTGGGCAGACGCGGGAAAGTGGGCAGACGCGGGAAAGACACGGGAAAGTGGGCAGACGCGGGGCAGACGCGGGAAAATAGGCAGATGCGAGTTTGCAATTTCCACCGGAATGATTACCGGAATAATCGTGAACGATTACCGGAATAATCACCGGAGATATTACCAACGAAGAGGAGCTCGGCCCCCAATCCTAAGGAGGTGGCCGGCCCTTGAGAAGGTGAGGGGGTGGTGGTTTTGTGGAGAGGTTTTAATGGTGGTGGTATATTTTTGGAGAAGGTAAAGGAGAAGGTGGAGGCTTTGGTGGAGTTGTTGAAGTTGTGGTGGTCTAAATGGAGATGGAGGAGGAAGAAGATGAAGGTAGAGAGTTGGAGAAGTTGTGGTGGAGATGAAGGAGGAGGTGGTGGTGGAAATGGGTTTATGGTGGAGAAATAAGGAAGAAGAAGGTGGAAAAGATGGTGTTATGGTTGTTGTTGTTGTTGAAATGAAGGAGGAGATGGAGGAGAATGAGGTGGTGGTGTTGGTGGAGAAAATGGAGGGAAAATGGTGGAGAAATGGCTAGCCAAAGGAGGGAACATGGCTCAAACCCATGGAAATGGGCTGCCATGCTCTCTGTTGGTGGTTGCAGGAAACAAGAAGAAGAAAGAAAGGAAAAATGAATGAGAGAGAAGGAGTGGAGGCATTTATATAAAGGATGGGAATGAATAGAATAATGTTGCATACTTTTCAAAGCAAAGAAAAATAAAAAGAGAACTTGTGTTTCCCTCTCCAAACGCAGCCCTCAAACCTGCGTTTAGGCCAAAATGAGCCAAACGCGGAAATTAAAGCCGCGCCCAGGGAAGATGCAAAAAGGCTGCGTTTAACAAAAGGACAAAAGTCATAATGACTTGATGGGAGTTGATCTGAAATGCATTAAATGCAGTATGGAGAGAATCTCTGCATTAAATGCGGAATCCAAGTTGGTGAAACTCGCGTCTAGCGAGGAGAGAGAAAAAGTGGAAAAATATCTGGACACTATTCCGGTATCTGGGAAAACACCGAAAACTCCGTAAAAGTCTAAAAAATAAAGTAACTTGGAAAGCTTCCCAAAAATTCTCAAAAATAATAAATATTATAAAAAGATTTTGGTGAAATCGGTTTTCAGAAATAAAATCTCATTTTTAAAATAAAAATCCTGAAGTCAACCGTCAATCTCGGTCTACACCGGATTGGTCGGATTTTGATAAATTCTGAAAATTCTCAGAAAAAATATTTAGATAGAAAATATGATTTTAAGAAGTTATGGGAAAGCCGTTTCTTGAAATTCAACTCCGTTTGTAAATAAAAAATCCGAGAACCGGTCAGTGGCACTGGTCGACCCTAGTTTTGAAGATTTACAACTTAATTCCGAAAATTTCCAGAAAATCATGAAAAATCTAAAATATTGGAAAACGATGTTTAAAACTGAAATCGGTCAAATCGGAATAGCGAAAAGACCAAATCGAGCAATTCACTAGGATCGGGTTTCCGGTTCAGATTAAGGCTGACCCGAGTTCACGAATCCAGATCCAAGGCAAAACGATCATATAAACAACTCATAATACAAAACAAATACAGGAAGTAAATCGAAAAATACGATCGAAAAATCTGAATACGCAACTAAGTACGTATTCCGAGAGCGGGGTGTTACAATCCATCCACCTTACAAAAAATTGCGTCCTCGCAATTTCGATAAGGGGGTAAATTGAACACAAAGAAGACAAGGGCGGAATTATACTAATCAAGATATGAATCACTGCAGGTAGGGCCTCCCAAGTTGACTGCACAATAATCAGAATATAGACGTCTTCTGCACTTCCTGCTGTATAAATCCTTGAACGATGCCAAATAATACTGACTATAAATAAAGAAGACCGATAATTAAGAATTCCAAATACCAGGTATCGATCACTCTGAAAGATATAGCCGAGAATATAGAATACCCGTAGAGAATCCCGGCTACTGACTTCTGAAAGATAACCCGATCGGGATCAATCCAGAGAATACCGAGCTTCATAGAGATATCCGAAGAGATCATGTCATAACTTCATTCAGAACCAGCCACTACCTCTCTAGTCTATTCATATCTTAAGTTGGTATAAAGGCTTCGAAAAACCAAAATAGGGGAAAGATAGAGGAAATTAGGAATCAAAGGAAAGATGATCAAGAAAAATAGATAACTCTGTACTTGTAGTTGGAATGTATAACCAGGACTCTTATATTCCAGTTGCAAATTTCTTTACCATTAATTTGCCATCTGGACGTACTGAGGATGCGAGAGCCTAGGCTCTGATACCACCCTGTAACGCCCTGATCCTGCGGGTACGGAGACGTTACTGCAACGTATATACGCAGGTCAAAATTACCCTCACGTATATACGCTAAGCATCAGTATAGGCAAGAATCAGAGTACGGAAGCAAGTGGTGCATTATACATTCCAACACATGAGTACAATTACAAAGTTATCACCAGAGGTGATCCAATATTACATGAATATTACATCACTGATATGCGCAATTGCGAGATTTACAAAGAGATGTACAAGTATGAACAGTACACAGGCACTCACGAGTTACAAAAGGAAAACTCGAGAGGCACACAGGGGGGCCTGGAAGGATAGAGCTCCAGAAGGTCTGCTGGGGATCCACGCTACCGCTGCGCCGCTCTGATCAGCAACTGGGAGAATCCACACGCTCCAAGCTCCATGACCTGGACATGAGGATCTAGGGGAGTCTGATGAAACTCCCCAGGCGAGTGATGAGGCAAAAGCCAGATGGCATGCAAGGATAAGCACATGTGTATCGATAAAACCGAATCATAATCATGCATTGAAAACCGTGTCGTGAGCAGAAGCATGTAAGCAAGTAGATGTTAGACAGGAAGTACTCAGGGTAAGATAAGGGAAGAACAAGAGACTGGAGGAATAGAACACGAGTGGTAGAACAGGATGCAAGCAGGCATAATATAGTAATCATAAAACCGGAAATCCGAAGTAAAGTCCGATACAGGCAAATTCGATTGTACAGGTTTAGGTCACGGCTCCATGAGATTAGTACTTCGAAGGAATAATCCAAACAAGGAAACCCTCATCTATATACCTTTACCTCATGTTACCGTAATCCAAGCGCGTACAACCTGAGTTACAGGACAGCACAACAAATGGTCATAACAGGAGTACATAACAGGCATAACATGAATCATAATAAGCATAACGGGAGTTCATAACAGGCATAACAGGATACATAGTTGGCATCTTTTATTATTATTACTCGTCTGACCCATATATCTAGGTATGTGTCCTGGTGTACATCTCAACACACATACATCCATATATAAGCAAGCCGAGGTTGTTAATGGAAGCTGATGAAGGACTGATAGCTCTTATTATAGTAGTTCCCGTACGCCCGGGACCAGCCTAGGGGCCTTAAATCCCCCTAACACGTATCTTCTGAGGCCTGAAATTCCTCTAACATGAATCGTCAATATTTTATTCCATTACTATAAGCAAGGCATCATACCGACATTCATCACTTCCTCCCATTCCCCGTGCAAGTTATCCTTTTTATGGCTTATCAATATTATCAGATTACGGGAATAACTGGTCATAACAGGAGATGGCCCTACAGATTCAAGAGGTGGCCCCCACAGATTCAAGAGGTGGCCCCCACCACGTATGTGATGTGGCACTTTGTTCCATGTGGCACTTTGCTCTGAGGGGGATGGATTCTAGAGGTGGCCCCCACAGATTCAAGAGGTGGCCCCCACCACGTATGTGGTGTGGCACTTTGCTCCGTGTGGCACTTAGTTCCATTCAGGATAACAGGTCACTGTATACAATACAGGATAACAAGGCAGGATTCCCGTAAACGTGATAATCACAAGGTCAAGTATATCATGCTGGGTGTCAAGTGATAGCATGACAGGAGGGTGATATTTGGCAGATGACAAGTCATGTCAAGAGATTGATATTAGTCCGGTGGCAAGTCATGTCATAATAAGGAGTCTTGCCAAGTAGTAGCATATCTGGTGTCAGGTGATAACACATCAGTTGACAGGTGATACAAACAGGTGTTAAATAGTAGCATGTAAAAGACATGTATGAAGTAATGGCATGGCATGTCAAGTGTTAACATATCAGGTAAATACATGACATGTGATAGAATAGTAGCTGAGCACAATCAAGCGGAGCTGAGCAAGCTGGAGTGTACAGACAGCAAACAGTATTTAACACTGGAGCGTCTGGCAAGGTTACCGGGACAACTCGGCTTAAAGTGCGAGTAGAAAATCCGGCAGCATCCCGCCTAGACGAATCTAGTGGTAAAGCGCTGAACGCTGATCATGATAACCAGGCGGAGCTGAGAAACCTGACGATCCCAATCACGTCTCTTTCGAGATAGTGAGTGACCGGAGGCTGAAGGGTCCAGAGAAATCTGACGGTCCCAATCACGTCTCTTTCGAGATAGTGAGAGACCGGAGGCTGAAGGGTCCAGTCATTGGCACTCGGCCATACACAAATACAGGGACTCAACCCAATATATAATACATGAAAACATAGAGTAAAATACATGTCGACCCGACAAAGCGGAAAACCCAAATGGAGGCGAGAGCGAGGACACTCGCCGGAATGAGAAAGTCAAGAAGAAAGCGAGAACACTCGCCTAAAATTTCAAGCAACACCGGAAAATCCCAAGTTCCAGAATTTAAGTAACCAACGCGATTATATATTAAAAAGAGGAGGAGAAGGATGAATCAGTAAAGTGAGGATGAAGACGCGGGGTTGCAGATGCGGGAAAGTGGGCAGACGCGGGAAAGTGGGCAGACGCGGGAAAGTGGGCAGACGCGGAAAAATAGGCAAATGCGAGTTTGCAATTTCCACCGGAATGATTACCGGAATAATCGTGAACGATTACCGGAATAATCACCGGAGATATTACCAACGAAGAGGAGCTCGGCCCCCAATCCTAAGGAGGTGGCCGGCCCTTGAGAAGGTGAGGGGGTGGTGGTTTTGTGGAGAGGTTTTAATGGTGGTGGTATATTTTTGGAGAAGGTAAAGGAGAAGGTGGAGGCTTTGGTAGAGTTGTTGAAGTTGTGGTGGTCTAAATGGAGATGGAGGAGGAAGAAGATGAAGGTAGAGAGTTGGAGAAGTTGTGGTGGAGATGAAGGAGGAGGTGGTGGTGGAAATGGGTTTATGGTGGAGAAATAAGGAAGAAGAAGGTGGAAAAGAAGGCGTTATGGTTGTTGTTGTTGAAATGAAGGAGGAGATGGAGGAGAATGAGGTGGTGGTGTTGGTGGAGAAAATGGAGGGAAAATGGTGGAGAAATGGCTAGCCAAAGGAGGGAACATGGTTCAAACCCATGGAAATGGGCTGCCATGCTCTCTGTTGGTGGTTGCAGGAAACAAGAAGAAGAAAGAAAGGAAAAATGAATGAGAGAGAAGGAGTGGAGGCATTTATATAAAGGATGGGAATGAATAGAATAATGTTGCATACTTTTCAAAGCAAAGAAACATAAAAGAGAACTTGTGTTTCCCTCTCCAAACGCAGCCCTCAAACCTGCGTTTAGGCCAAAATGAGCCAAACGCGGGAATTAAAGCCGCGCCCAGGGAAGATGCAAAAAGGCTGCGTTTAACAAAAGGACAAAAGTCATAATGACTTGATGGGAGTTGATCTGAAATGCATTAAATGCAGTATGGAGAGGATCTCTGCATTAAATCCGGAATCCAAGTTGGTGAAACTCGCGTCTAGCGAGGAGAGAGAAAAGTGGAAAAATATCTGGACACTATTCCGGTATCTGGGAAAACACCGAAAACTCCGTAAAAGTCTAAAAATAAAGTAACTTGGAAAGCTTCCCAAAAATTCTCAAAAATAATAAATATTATAAAAAGATTTTTGGTGAAATCGGTTTTCAGAAATAAAATCCCATTTTCAAAATAAAAATCCTGAAGTCAACCATCAATCTCGGTCTACACCGGATTGGTCGGATTTTGATAAATTCTGAAAATTCTCAGAAAAAGTATTTAGATAGAAAATATGATTTTAAGAAGTTATGGGAAAGCCGTTTCTTGAAATTCAACTCCGTTTGTAAATAAAAAATCCGAGAACCGGTCAGTGGCACTGGTCGACCCCGGTTTTGAAGATTTACAACTTAATTCCGAAAATTTCCAGAAAATCATGAAAAATCTAAAATATTGAAAAACGATGTTTAAAACTGAAATCGGTCAAATCGGAATAGCGAAAAGACCAAATCGAGCATTCACTAGGATCGGGTTTCCGGTTCAGATTAGGCTGACCCGAGTTCACGAATTCAGATCCAAGGCAAAACGATCATATAAACAACTCATAATACAAAACAAATACAGGAAGTAAATCGAAAAATACGATCGAAAAATCTGAATACGCAACTAAGTACGTATTCCGGAGCGGGGTGTTACAAATAGATTGACTCAATCTGTTTCCAGACTTTCAAGGGACAATTATACCCCTGCTCTCCCTATAAATAGCCCACCAGAGGTATACGAAGAGACACACACGGAGATAGAGGCTGAAAAGAGGAGAAGAGGACTAAATACAAAGATCTACTCTCTTACTTTCAAGAATTCAGAGAACTACTTCTCTAATCAGGGTGCTAATACCCTAATATCTTCCTTCCTCTCAAGGAATTTCCGGAACTAGGCGAGAAGGAATTCCCAAGTGGAGGCAGTTTGAGAAGTAACAAGAAGGTTCTACCAAACTTCTGTTCTCCGATTCTCCGAACCAGGCGAGAAGGGAATCCCATCAGGCAGCAGTCCGATTGTCTGATCGATCGCATCATCAAAAGGATAAAGTGATCGAGCGCTGATCAGATTCCTACCGGCACACTTTCCTAGAAATCTCAGAGGAGATCTACCTATAATCTTTTTCCTACAAAGAATTACTTGTAATTTAGCTCCTCGACCACTTTTTTGTAAGTTTTTCCCTTTGCAAAATCAATGAAAAATAGTGAAAGAGATGAGTTCTCTATACAAGAACGATACTTAGAAACTGACAGAGTTGCCCAAGAGAAAGAAGACAATTGGCTGTAAGTGGGTATATGCAAAGAAACAGGGTACGCTATAAAGCTAGATTGGTAACTAAAGGTTACGCACAGCGAGAAGACATTAATTACAACAAGATATTCTCACATGTTGTAAAGCACTCGTCGATTCGGATTTTGCTGGCGCTGGTAGCACAGTATGAGTTGGAACTTAACTAACTCGATGTAAAGACTGCCTTTCTCTATGACGATCTTGAAGAGGAGATCTATATGTCTCAGCCGATGGGGCTCAAAACTGTAGGAAAGGAGAATATGCTATGCAAGTTGAAGAAATCACTGTATAGATTAAAGCAGTCTCCTAGGCAGTGGTACAAACATTTGATAGCTTCACAAGAGGAAAAAGATACATACGTAGCCATTATGACCCATGTGTATATTACAATAAGCTACCCGGTGGAGAGTTCATCTATCTACTGTTATATGTAGACGATATGCTCATCGCTTCTAAGAGCAGATCCATAATAGATAAATAAAGAAAGACTTATCTTTCGAGTTCAAGATAAAAGATCTTGATGAAGAGAAGAAGGTGCTAGGCATGGAGATTGAGTGAGACCGAAGGAGTGACAAGGCTAGCTTGACACAAAAGGGGTATTTGTAGAAGGTACTTCAGAGATTCAACAACAACGGTGATACGAAATCTATAAGCACACCATTGGCTCCTCATTTCAAGTGAAGAGCCACTATGTCTCCTATTCCTGTTGAAGAACATGAGTAAATGACTCCGTGCCGTATGCTAGCACAGTTGGTAGTTTAATATATGCAATGGTGTATACAATGCCTGATTTATCAGCTGTCTCGATGATTAGCAGATATATGCACAATCCCGGTAGGGGTCATTGGAGGCAGTAAAGTGGGTTCCACGATACATCAAGCGTACCATAAACGTTGGTTTAGTATTTGAGAAGGATTTTACGGGCAAGCAGGAGTGTGTAAGATATGTTGACTCCGATTATGCAGAAGACCTCGACAAACGCTGTTCTACAACTGGATATGTGTTTACATTGTCTCAATCACCGTTGAGTTGACACTCTATTCTACAATCTACCTTACATTATCTATTGCAGAGGCCGAGTACTTGACCATAACGGAGGATATGAAAGAGATAATATGGCTTCAAGGATTACTCGATGATTTAGGGATTGATCAGGATCTGTTAAAGATCAACTGTGATAGTATGAGTACTATCTATTTGGAAAAGAATCAGGTGTATCATGTAAGAACGAAGCACATTGAAGTCATGTTCCACTTTGTTCGGGAGATTCTTGATGAAGGTGACATTGCATTACTAAAGGTTCACATAAAGGAGCATCCCGCTGATATGCTTACCAAGGTGATTTTGAGAGTGAATTTACATATTGTAAAGAGATGCTCTATATCCTTCCAGTTGCTTGAGCTCAGTGGAGCTCGTTTGGATGAACTACGGATGGCTTGATCTCTTGAGTAGAGTACGTAGGCAGCCACATAGGTGCAGCCCCTTTCGAGTCGACATGTATTGTGTTGAGTTTGGCTCAGATTTGAGAAATCTTCACCGAGGTGGAGAATTGAGAGAGAGAGGAGATAAAAGCTTGATGAAAAAGTTTTTTTAACTTATCGGAAGAGATATTGCAGAGATTGGAGTTCAGAAGGAGCGAGAACGCAGTCAATAGCAACCAAAATAGAGGTCGGTCGACCGGCATACACAAGTTGTGCACAGCAGCAGTTCTGTCGACCGAGCGGTCGACCGACTGGCACGAGCCAAGCTTCTGTTGAGGGTAGTTTGACCGTTCGGTCAACCGACTGGCACAGACCCTATTTTCTGTTAGGGTTTGGTCGACCGACCGGACAACCGAAGGAAGGGCCGGTCGACAGAGCGGTCGACTGACAGACTGATCTGCTAATTCTATTGAGATTCGAATTCTGTTTCTGATTCGAAGTCGAATCCAATTGTGATTTTCTCAAACTCTAGGACTCTCTGACTATAAATTAAGAGGTATAGCCCCCATGAATTGTAACTGGTAATTGATTATTGAATCAATAAGATCTCTCTGTCCCTTGCCCCGAGGACGTAGGCAAATTGCCGAACCTCGTTAAATATTATGTTTGGTTTTCTCTCTTATTTAATTGTTCTTATCTTTTGGGTACTTTTCTGGTGTATCTCTCTCTATTTGTTAGGGTTTCTCATTGGTTGTTGCCTCGGCGCGCAACATAGGGTGCATAAGACCCTCAAATCCCCCAAGCCAGATTAGCTCGTTAAGATAAACCATGGTCCTACCTCTAGTACGAGGGAAGTTTGGAGATTCGTCAAGCAAGTTTAAACTCATCTATTATGGACAATTCACGATAAAAGAGTAAGATTTACTTTTGATTTGTTTGGGTGAGTTGTGCAAAGTAATAGATACCATGCCTTATTATAATAACTAGAAAGGGAGCAATAAATAGACGTGAGTTGATAATTATTCTCTAGTTTTTTATTTTTTATTCCTTTACTTTTTAATATTCCAGCAACAAGCTAAAGGATTTTGATAATGTGATATTCTCAACTTTTTGTAGATTTTTTTTTAAGCGGTGATGATGCTTACAACAATGGGGAAGATGGTCACCATGCTTAATCACCACGGGATTTTAGTAATTAATGATAGAAATGGACGTGACGATCACAATACTAGAGTTGGCAAAATAATGATAGCATCATTTACAACAATATCTAGTGCCTAGTAACTATGTAGCAATATTTTTGTAACTATAATGTATTCATTAGATAATGAATCTTGCTTCTACATGGTATATTTCTCTAACTATAAACTATTTTGTTAAATATATCATTTTTTTTTTAAAAATAAAATATCACAATATTGGTGGAATATCACATCTTTTGCTTAGATCTGAGCCTGCAAATCATGAATTTTTGAATGTTTTCTTTTCTCAATTATTTTTAGCTATTTTTTAATAATTTTATCTAATTTGTATAAGAATTTAGTTTTTACAATTATTTTAATAATGAAGGGCATCCGTAATTTGATTATAGGTATCACCGGAATGGGTAAACTTTTGATTTATTTTTGGTATATGCATACGTTGGAAAGTACTAAGTGTAATAATAAATTTGAAAAGATAAGTATTTTTTATTATTTTTCTTAAAATAAAATTGAACAACAAATTTATTTTGTAGTAGTAGTAATAGCCTGTCTTGAATTTTGCACCTTTCTTGATCTAACTCCATGTTTTATCCTTGATTTAGGGCTTAAATTTTAATTTTAATTTGAAGGCTATCTATTAGTGGTGGGTCTATTCATTGTTCTTCTTTTTCTCCTTAAATATAAATGTTGTTTAGATATATATATATATATATATACCCGGCTAATTAGTATTAGAAACTTACCCCTCAAATGTTTGTATTAGAAATTTACCTTCCAAATTTTTAGAATGTTAAAATTTTACCCCTCTAGTTATATTTTAAATGAAGTAAAAATATTTGTATTGTGCCTTTCTGCGTTCTTTACCTCTCTTCTTTTTCATTAATTTTGTATTACCTATCTCAATTCTATCAAATCAAAATTATTATTTCTACACCTCCTTTTTTTTTTTTTTCCCCTTCTTCTGTTATCAATTACTCTCCATCGTACTTCTTCTTCTGACTTAACTTGAAATTCCTCTGCACTTTTTCTCAAATCTCACTCTAAGAATTCTTGAATTTTTTTTTAAATTCCTCAAGAAGCATATGTGAAAATAATTTAATATGAGTTTTTATGATAAATGAATAAAATAGAATTGTGTTTGATTTCATAGAAAGATGTGAAAAAGGAGGATATCCCAAAAAAATCTCTGAAGCTACACCTCTTTGGGCTCTTCGATTATTTATTTCGCACCGAAGAGAAATTCAAAAAATATTGAAGGAACTTCGGTGAATTCTACATGACAAGTGTCATATAGGAAGGCTTTTTCTACTTTAGCAACGAGAAGCGCCTACGCTTCTTCGGAGTTGAACTCGGGGACAATTCCATGTTAGAAACAAATGCGTGAAGTTATAAAAGTACTTCAATTCCTTAATTTTTTTTTTTGCAAATAAACACCTGAAGTAAGCACTCAAGTAGCAGAAGAGCCTTGAAGTACTTAAGAGTTGTGGAAGAAACTTCAGCTACTTTCGATCCTTCCCAGTAAACAAACAATCCCTAAAATAGGTAGAATAGGGATGAAATATAGTGGTTTAATCATTTAAATAAGAACAATTAATTTTTTTTAAATAATTAGGTAAGTTAACAAAATTAAACTAAAATAATCTCTTTTTATTTCAAAAGATGTAAACGGTTAAGATCTAGAATTTTTTTTCTGAATATTAGGTTGTAATTAAATTTAAACTGAGACTCCTTATAACTCATTCTCACACTTTTATCAGTGAACCAGGTCCTACAGGGAGGCGTAGAAGACTATAGGGTAATTTTTAATATCAAATATTTAAAAGGTAAATTTCAAAAAAAAAATCAAAGATTTAGGGGGTATCTATTAAAAAAGTGTCTTGCAAATGAGCACCCTCGACGCACTAGTTAGTAAACAACAATTAGAATACCATCTTACCTTTTCCATCCTTTTCAAGGCAGTCTAAACTTTTTAAAAAATTATGACTAAATTTCCCTTCTAGTTTTGACTTTTTTTTTTACTTTTTTTTCTATGTTCTCATTTTGAAATTGGCATCATTAATATTCTAACATTAATTCTTCGATTTGCAATCTATTTACGTGAAATTGTGTCTTTTCTCCAAATACACCAACCAAGTTATAAAGACAATACTTAAGAAAAATATAAATAAAATTAACAAGAAATACAACTATACGATATAAAAAGTTTTAAACTTAGTCGAGTGAGATAAATTTTAAAAAATGAGACAACTCTTAATAAGATAAAATTTTACAAATGAAAACTTTTTACACGTAGAGTAGATATTATTACTTATCAATATACGCTTTTCCAACTCTAAATTGAGTTTCATCTTAATTGTTCAAATTTGAAGCTTGCTGATCCATCAATATTATATTAATATAAAAAGAAATGGTGAAAGGGAGATGAGGCAAATTTGTTTACGTGGAGATAATAATAAAAAGAGAGTTTTGAGGAAGAATAAAAAATATTTTTTTTTTGGACAAAGAGCAATTAAAAGGGAGTTGCTTTATATTGGAGGGAATGTTAGATGACTAAATGCAATTTTTACATATCTAAAAATTTAATATATACTGCACTGGAAAGGAGAGAATAACTAAAGTAAAAAATTTAAACAAATAGAGAAGTTTTGTCATATTCAAAAAATATTTTGGACTGTCTTGAAAATAGAGAAAAAGCAAAACGTTACTCTAATTATTTGTTGCTAAGTATTGCCTTGAGGACATTTAGCAAGACCCTATTAAAAAACCCAAATTTCAATTTTCAGAGGAGAAGAGATTTCTTTGGAGCATGTGTCATGGGTTTACTGTGGGGGGGAGAAAGTGTAAAATTTTAATGATGGAGTATTTTAACTCCTTATTGTTAGTACGGAATTTGCATGAAGTATTAGCATGCAGCAGATACGAGAATACATCAACAGGAGCCGCAATTTGTTTTGTCTGTCGACAGGTCATCGCGGCCCCTGTTAATAGGTCCCCCATGGTTGTTGACATTTTTTTTCTAGAGTTGGCTATTGTGCAAACTGGTTTAGTCTGTCGGCAAGTCAGGCCTATCGGCAGCGTTAGGCCTCTAAGCAGTTTTCAAATTGAATTCAGAGTCCATTTCTCATTTCTAATTCAAATTTAGAGTGTTTGATTTTCTTATTTTCATAAAGCTATATAAAGAGAGGTATTGCCGGTATTGATTATATCATGTATTTGATTGTTTTAATCAGATCTCTTTCCCTCTCTGCCCCGAGGACATAGGCAAAAATGCGAAAGCTCGTTATTATATTCTCGCTTTTTCCTTTTGATTTTTTCTTTATACAATTGAAGACTAGTCTCTGGTATTATTGTCCTCTGTCGGCAAGGGATTTCAACATTGTGTATGATGAAAATGATGGGGCCTTCTGTAGCAAAAGAGAAAAAGGATGTGGCTTTTAATAAGTTATAGTTGGGCGAGGAGTATTCTGAAGCTAATAGAATTGGTACGTGGAATGGTGAACATGGTGGACATGTATGAGTCCACTGATCAAAACTCAAATTAGAATTTTTTTTTTTTTTTTTTTGAGAAATAGGATGGAGGTCGTGAACCTCCCTCCAATATCTAAACACGCCAATCACTAATTATTCAAGTTAAATCTCTCATTTAACAACTGCAGGTTGAACTTCGACTTTCCCTTGAGAGAGGGTGTTACTGGTGGGTTAACGTACTAGTACTCAAATGGGATTTTCTCATAGAGAGGTTTGCATTATTGATGGGAAAATTATATAGGAAAATTTTATTACTTTACGTAAGTAATTAATGTATATTGTCACATAGTATTGGCTATAAAAGATCAAAATTTGTTTAGAGTTCATTCTCAAAGTTCCGAATCCACTTTTGGGCCTTTAAAATAGCATGAATTTCAAATCATTAATTTGAAAATCACAGTCTCAATAGATTTCCATGGGTTGATTATCTATTATTATTTCGGTAACTTAATTTTGATAAGCACGTGCCGGCATAGCGCAGGCCCCTTTCTTTTTTTCTTGTGGCATAATTCCTTTTTTCTTTTTTAATTTATCTCTCATCTTTGTTTGTGCTGTTGAAATCAAGCATCGAATTCCATTCCTACTGCATGTGAGCTGAACTTCTCTTCTCATGGGTGCCGCCGCCGCCGCCGCCGCCCCCTCCTCTCGTCTATCTTTTCCTTCCTCCTCTTACTCTTTTTAAGGTATCTCTACTCTCTCCTTCTCCTTTCTTTTTCTTTAGTTTTACATTTTCATATTTTTTTTTGTTCTTCCCATCTTCTGCTGAATCAACATCGGCGAAAACTAGGAAGAGAATTCACAGGTGAACTTGAAATTATTAACTGTGTATACCATGCCACTCTTTTAGATTGATGTTTTCCATTCATATGGTTTCTTATTTGATTGATTGATGACCCATTTCATTTGCTGGATCTGTTCCCAAAATTGTTCTGGGTCTTTTGATGCATTGATTTAATGAACTCATGTATACTCTGATTGTTACTATTTTGCTGGATTTTGGATTATTATTATTGTCATACATAGATTTGTTGAATCCTTTCTTTTTTTATATATATGTTATGTGTATGAAATTGTTGCACGCTCCTTTTATGCCAGCACATATCTTAGCCTAACAAATTTGGGATTTTTTTGATTTGTAATAATATCTAAAATTTCCAATCTTTAGGACCAATAATTTATCATGATGTGGAATTATTTGCTTCTTGATGGCTATCGTAGAAATGTGCTTCTGTCACTGAATTCTCACATCCAAGCAACCCTTGAATCACTCATTCAAGAAAATCCCTACTCTAATAATCTTTGGCGCCCCTCTGAATTTCAGATCCCCAGGAGTTTAGATTTTTCAAAAGAGAGAGATGGATAGAATGTCGAGAGGCAGAAACACGCACTGGTGTCACAGATGCATGAGGGCAGTGCAGGCGGTCCGGCCTGGCCGTTCCTCCGATTCTGCCTCTTGCCCCCACTGTAGGTCGGGCTTTGTCCAAGAACTCAGTGAGCTGTATGACGGAGCCATGAACTCTCTTGGTTTCATTGGGGAGGATCTTAGTGATGATAACATCCACAGTCACCACCGTCACTTTGGCATGATGGAGGCCGTTGCTGCATTGATGAGGCAGAGGATGATGGCGGCAGGAGGAAGGAACCACGAAGGCGGTCCTTTCTTGATCTTTCATGGACAGCCTCCACCTATTAACATGGCTGATAATGATCGATCTTTTGATGTACTCTTCAGCGGCGGTCAAGGCATCGGAATGCGTCGTGGCAATGCAGCCGACTACTTTGTGGGCCCGGGGTTGGATGATCTGATTGAACAGCTGACGCAGAGCGACCAGCATGGCCCACCGCCTGCCTCGCAGTCATCAATCGATTCTATGCCCAGTGTGCGGATCAGCGAGATGCATCTCCGGAGTGGAGATTCACACTGCCCCGTCTGCAAGGAGAGGTTTGAGTTGGGGTCAAAAGCACGGGAGATGCCCTGTAAGCATTTATATCACTCTGATTGCATCGTGCCATGGCTTGAACAACATAATTCTTGCCCTGTCTGCCGCTATGAAATGCCATCGCATGGTGGTAGGAGGAGCAGTGGCAGCACCAGTGGTAATTCGGGTGGAAGAGAGAGTGGTGGAAGGAGCCGTGGGAGGAGGAATCCATTTTCCTTCTTGTGGCCTTTTTGTTCATCCAACTCTAGTTCCACATCTCGCTGAAATGGGACTTGATGGAGCTATTCCGTGCCGACTTCTTAAGAAGTCTGCCAGATAAGTTATTCTGGATGGCTTTTTCATTATTAGAATTACATATTTCTTTATCCTTATTGATATTTGAAAACACTTCCATTCTGATATATGGCTCTTATATAAACAGAAAGCGTGCTGTGACCTTGGTATCTGCAAGAACTTTTCCAGGACTAAATAAACTGTGATAGGCTGTTCATAAATTCTTTGGTCTAGATGATGACATGTCCTTGATTACTGCTTTCATTTTCTAGGACTGAATGCTCAATAAGGCTATTGTACATATGTCTATGAAAAAAACTCTGTAGAAATGTGTAATGCTCGAGTATTGGTAATGCTTTTCTGAAATGATGTAGGCCTCAGTTTAATCCCATGTATGCTGACTCTGAGAGATCCTGTCCACAAGATGACCGGATCAATTGCTGATTAGCTTTCTATACTAAATTTTATTTCATTAATTCACTGGACCTAGAACTTTTTTGGACTGCTTATAGCTCTAGTGTGTCAAGCATATATTTTCCCTCACCATTGGTTATCATACGATTGATGACCTTTGTCGTACCAAGTTTTACGGCTAATATTGTGCCATTGATGGATATCCAATATATCACATTAACACATTAAGCATATTTGAAGTAGATGTTATGTGACATCCTTTCTCTGGTTCAGTTGCTATCTAAATATGCTCTCTCTGCAAAAGAAGGCCCCATGTGGTTTCTTCATAGAATTCATTCGGTTTTTGTTTCTCTTTACTGTGATATATGCACATAGCAGACAATCAGATCCTCGTATCGTTATCATGATGCTATTGGGTCTTCCATAGCGCATGCCACACACTTCAATCCTTCCACTTTTGCTTATGTCTTATTCATGTAGTAGATCACCAATGTGGTTTTTAGAAGTCCAAATTAGTAACTCGCTATCAGTTTGCTTTTGTAAATTTTCTGTCCTCTCACTTCGAGCACACTATGTTCTGTGGTCCAATCATGCAAGGCAAGGCAAGGCAAATACTGATGCCGAGTCTAAGAGGCTGATATTTCGAAATTCCATCCTCTTCTTGTTAAAATTTCCTTACCCTGTATGGGCTGTATCCCCATGTATGCTCATAAACCAAAATTCCTGGGATTTCTTTATTAGAAACTCTGGAAGGAGCTGGACAGAGTGAATCTTTCTTGCTTGCTTGGTAGCCACTGTTGATAATCAGTGAGGTTTTGCTTTATTCTCTCTGACACTGAAGTTGGTTGGTTCTTCTTGCTTTACTGGTTGGTGATGAGAAGTTTCAAGAGCCAGAGAGTTATTAGTAGTTGGTTGGTTAGGGGCTGGTAGTGCATGCTGCCCAGTCAAAAGTCACTGGCTTTTTGAGCAGCTTCTTGTGGCTGTCTCTCTTCCATTGCTGACAACTTGAGGTCTGGAATCTGATTCTGGGATGTTGGAGTTATGTGCAAACACTGATACTGAAGGAATGAAATTGCTCTAGAACTTCCAAAATCTTCTTCTTTTTTTTTTTTTTTTCTTTTTCTTTTTGAGGATACGGTTTAGTCTTTTTGTGTATTCTTCTTATCGTTGCTCTGCAGAGCAAAACACAGTAGATAGAGGTGCTAGTGGCTGTATTACATTCTTTCTCTGACGGTTGTGACAGGCTGTGAATGAAATGATTTGGTTATGTAATCTTTTCCTGAATCTATTAAGCACTGAATATTCATTAGTTCGATTGGAAAACTTGTTACTTATTTTGTTAAGCGCAAAACAATAATAGCTCATGTCGAAAGTTTGTGAATGATCCTAGATAACAAGTCATACTTACCAACACAACCACTTGATTACGATTTTTTTTCTTGATTTTATCATGAATTTTACATGATTTTTCATCCTTAGGCTCATTAATTTGCTTATGTAGCCGCTAATTACAATTTGTGGTTGCTGACTTTCATCTTAATATTCTAATGACTGAGGCTCATTGAAGGAATGAATTTCATCTAAATGTTCTACTTTCATTTGAATTGGATGTTGGATTCAAGAATCCATCTTTGGCATATGTCAAAGAAGTGAGAAGGAGAAACCAAAATTTTGTGATTGTTTGGTTGATTTTTCTCAGGTTAAGATAACTTGGAGTTGAGTTATGGTAATTCATCTGTTTGGATGGGTAGAGAAAGAGAGGATAATAATGAGGGAAATGGGGGGAAGAGAGAGGAAGACAAGGAAACAATTAATACGTTAAAGATTTCTGCATTAAAAATCATTTCTGATCCAAACCCACTCCAAAACCTCTGATTTTGAGTTTTCATAAAGACAAAGGACAAAGAAGAATAAGAAGTTGTTGATAAACTTTCTTGGCAAAAAATAGATCCAAAGTTCTAAACTAGCAAAAAGCCCGTGACTACGCAGTAGGTCAAACACCCAAAAAACCCTTTACAAGGACTCAAAAGACATATTAACTTTATAATGTCCATATACATATATGTATATAAATACACACACATATAAAACAAAGTTTTAGATAAACAAAAGAGGAGCTCAAAACCTGGCCAAGTGGTAACGTTTGGATTGGGAAATGAGAGGCTCCAAGTTCAACAATTTTTTTTTAAAAGAAAAAGAAAAAGGCAGAGTTAGCAGCCTATTTGTGAAGGTCCACACTTTATATATATATAGGGAAAAGTGTCCCTAGTAGGTCTCCTTAGATTGTAATCTAAGGAGACGGCCTAAAACTCCAACATCCCGATTTTTTTCACGATCCAACCGCACATTATCATTTTCATGTTATAAGATGTACGCATATAAAAAATCACGTGATTTGAAGTTTGTTTACTCTATTTTCTTTGGGTTCAAATATTAAAGGTTTTTAAACAGTAGAACAAAATGAACGATTAAATCAATGAGTAAATGAACTTCAAATCACGTGATCTTTTATACGCGTACATCTTATAGCATGAATATGATAATGTGCGGTCGGATCGTGAAAATAAAATCGGGATGTTGGAGTTTTAAGCCGTCTCCTTAGATTGTAATCTAAGGAGACCTACTAGGAGCACTTGACCCATATATATATATATATATATATATATATATATATATATATATATATATATATATGAGAGAGAGAGAGAGAGACTTGTGTCCTTCCAAAAGGATTTGAGCTTGAATCCTTTCAACTCAAATACAACCCTCCGACATTTGAATGCAAGATCCACTCCGTTGAAGTTAATCTATATTGTTTCAAGTGTTTATAAACCAAAAGTCAAGTGTTTTGAATATTTTTTGCCCATCTTTCAAGCGGAGCAAAATGGACGGTTGAAAGTAGTGAGTTGGTTAGATCTATGTCTTTAGACATACAAATTCTCGATCTGGCCATTTGATTATGATCTAAACATTTAAAAATCCCTACAAACCAATTTTTATTAGGTTTCAAATATTTTACACCGTAAACTAACCAATTCACTATTTAAGTCGTCCGTCTTTCTCCTACTTGATGTATGAGTAAAAAGTATTCAAAACACTTGATTTTTAGTTATAGATACTTGAAATAATATAGATCAACTTCAACGAAGTAGATCTTGTATTCGAATGTCGGATGTTGGTATTTGAGTGAGAAGGATTCGGTCTCAAATCCTTTTGGAAGGAGACAAGTCTCTGTATGTGTGTGCGCGCGCGCACACAGAGAGAGAGAGACTTGTGTCCTTCCAAAAGGATTTGAGGCCGAATCTGTAACGCCCCGCTTTCCGCAGATACGGGGACGTCACTGCGACGTATATACGTAGGTCAGGAAAGGCCCCCACGTATATACGCTAAGCAAAAGTACAACAAGAAATGATCAGAGTGCAACGCAAAGCATGGTATACACACATATATGCCAACATAAAGTACAATACAAGTCATTACAGTATATGATAAACAATACATAGTCCATATGTCTTTTATCATACAAGTCCAAAAGAAAAAGGTACAGCAAAAATACAAAAAGGCTCACGAGTAGGATGGAGATCCCGTGAGTCAAAGGAAGTCAGGCACAAGGAGCTGAAGCTAGGATGCCCGCTCGCAAGGAGAGCTCGAGCTACGGTGGACAACTCCACTCCGATCTAGCTACAGAACCTGAATGTGCAAATCCACGGGGTCAAGACATATAATAATAAATAAATGAAATACTGCCAAGTGGCTAAGGAACATGAATGAGGTCAGAACACAAGTATAGAATATAAGGACAGTATAATATAATAATCATGAAACGGGAAATCCAATGAAATGCTAGCTACGAGCAAAAGTGATTGTATATGCTTAAGTTACTGTCCCATGAGACTAATACGTCGAAGGAATAATCCAAACAAGGAAACCCTCATAAATATACCCTTGTCTCATACCACAGCAATCCCAAGCATATAAAATCAGAGTTGCAAAACATACGATGATCAAACGGAAATGCATAACAAGAGCAACATAAATCCAATGCCGGAGCAAGTAATAGATATGACAGGAATACATGCAGAAAATCCTAACAGTCATCCTAATAGGAACGAGTAATAGGTCAAGCCGGATTCATCACTGGAATCACCATAAGAAAGATAGGAGTCACAATATAACCTGAGTCATGACGGGAACTATAACATGAAACAATAAACATAACAATAAGTGTATAACAATAACTATAACTGAATTTATTATTATTATTATTACTCGCCTAACTCATATGTCTAGGTATGTGTCTCGGTATCGATCCCAACTCACCTACATCCACATATAAGCTATTTGAGGTTTGTTATCAGAAGTAGATGGAGGACTAACAGAGCTTCTTATAGTGATAAGTGATACCCCCAACACATATATACCGGGGACCAATTTGATAGGCAAATGTGGTCCAACGGTTCCCACCGCCTGGGACCGGCTAACAGGCATGATAATAGTACACGTACACCGGGGACCAAGAGTCCAACGGTTCCCACCGCCTGGGACCGGCCTGGGGCTCAAAATCCCCCATACATGAATATCACTATAAGTAAGGTATCATTCCGGTGTCCATCGCTTCCTCCCATACCCAATACAAGTTGTAGCTTATTAAGGATTATCAGTTTACGGGAAAAGCAGGAAATAGACATGATCAGGAATCAGAAGTACACATGTACTGAACAATCAGGTCACTGCATATTAAGCAGGAAAACAGGTCACTGATCATGATATAAAATAACAAGTTAAATTCCCGTAAGGATGACAATCGCCGGTCAAGTGTATCATGCTTGGTTTAAGGGATAGCATGATAAGGTGGTGATGTATAGCAAGCAATAAAACATAAAGATAAATGTATAATGGGCCGGGTCAATCATGACATAACTAGAGGTCAAATAAGGTGGTAGCATGTCGGTGGGTCAAGTGATCACATATAAAGTATTGTGTGATATACATGTGTTAAAAGAAAATATATAACTGGCAAGACTATAATAGGGCAAGGCATGTGGAAACATAAACACAACTTAGGGTTCAACGACCTCGAAGGGTCTGCCACGCATGCATATAACAAGAAGCAGGAATACTACGGACAAGGCATAAGTATAAGCATGGCAATACAGAAACATGATAGTATGAAGTGACTAGAGGTGACGTGCTACAAGTAATAGGTTCCTAAGTACAAGGTATATTTACCTGAACTAAGCCTAAGATCTGTTGTGTAATATATCATGCAGTGTAAGTATGAAGCATAAAACAAAACTAAAATATCCTATATGCATCAATCAACAAGTCCTAACATGGGGGTACATGATAACAAATCATGGGGTGTAAGTGGGGAGATCCATCTAGTGTCAGATTAGGTAGTATCAATGATGAAGCATAAACAAGCCTAATATATCCTACAGGTATCAGGGTAAGGTCAAAATCAGGAATGGAAAGAGACAGAAAATCTGGCCCAGAGTTGGCCTAGCGGTCGACCTCCGGTCGACTGCCGGTCGACTGGGGATTGAACTAACGGTCGAGTCCCGGTCGACCGCCGGTCAACCGGTCAGGAGCCGTGAGCTCCAGGTTTTGGCCGGTCGACTGCCGGTCGACTGGTCCACTTAAAATCCTAAGGCCGGTCGAGTGGCGGTCGACTGCCGGTCGACCGTCAGCTCAAAACCGTGCACTCTGTGCACATCGGTAGAGTGATCGGTCGACTGCCGGTCGACCGATCCTCTGGAATAACCTGCTGTTAAGGCAGAAAATCTGATTTTGGTGGGGTTTGTTCTAATGGTTCAAAGATAGGATTTTTATTGCATGGGGGGTCCTGATCTATCAACACAAGTACATAAAAGAGGGTCTAGACTTGGTGAGTAGAGAATTTACAAGAAGGGATTGGATCTTTAGCTTGATGACCTAAAAATGGGATTTTTATGGTGCAAGAGTTCAAGAATTCACATTACAAGTAGATAGAGTGTTATCTAGGTCTTGGTGAGTAAAGGTACTCACCTGGAGGGGTTGGATTTGGGGCTTGATCCAAGAGGAAGAAGATGGCTTCACTCCAAAAGTGTTGTTGAAGCTTGAAGTGGAGGAGGTTGAAGCTTGGAGTTGCCTTGGAGCTTGGAGGTTGAAGATGGAGTCCTTGTGATGCCCTAGATGAGATCATGAAGCCCTTGAGGTTGGAGGTGAAGAGATTAGGGGAGTTCTTTGGGCTAGGGTTTGTGGAGGAAGAAGAGGAATTTTCTCTCTTGAGTTGAAATGGAGGAAGAAATGAGTGATTTGCAAAGGAAAAGATTTATATAGGTTGGGGTTTTTATGAAGTGAGGGGAATTAATATGGATGTGAGGGGGTTTTGTGTAAAAGGAAAGAGATGAGGTGTCCTCTCACTTGGACACATGGCCGGCTGTGGTTGAGAGAGAGAGTGAGTGGGGGTAGGTAAGGGTTGAGTGGGAAATGAGGTGGCAAGTGAAGTGGAAAAAGGAATTATGCAATAATTGGAAAAATGCCCGAAATTCAAGTATCTCTGATTGGTCTGAAAATTTAACCAAAAATCAAGAATAATATATAAAGACCAATAGTGAAATCCGTTCGAAGAAATACTGTATAGTTTTAAAGTTAAAAATCCCGGAATCTGAGATTTACCGACTCCGAAAGAATTTCCATAAAATCATAAATTCTCAGAAAAAGAATATAGACAGAAAATATGATTCCGAGAAATAAAGTCTAAAGAACCATCATGAAACTCCTAACTGTTTGGAAACTAAAAATACTGGAATCAGCCTCCTACCGACTCCAGCGGAAAATCCATAAATTCGTAAAATCTCCAGAAAAAGTGTATAAGTAAGAAATAAGATTCTAAGCAATAAAGTCTAAAGGACTATCATGAAATTCTAAACAGTTTGAGAATTAAAAATCCGGGGATCGGTCAGCGGTACTGGCCGACACCGGTTTTGGAGAAATTCATTTTAATCCGAGAAAAATCCAGAAAATCACAGAAAATCTAATATATTGAAAAACAATATTTGGAACTGAAATCGGTCAAATCAGAATACCGGAAAGACTAAATTGAATAACATACTAGGATCGGGTCTTCGGTTCAGATCAGGCCTGACTCCGAATCCGGGGATCCAGATCCAAAACAAATAATCGTACAAATAATTTATAATACAAAATAAATACAGGAAGTAAATCAAAAAAATACGATCGGAAAATCTGAATACGCAACTAAGTACGTATTCCGGGAACGGGGTATTACAATCTACCCACCTTACAAAAAATTGCGTCCTCGCAATTTCGTTAAGGGGTAAATTGAATACAAGGAGGACGAAGGCACGATTAAAGGCATCATAAAACCAAAACAGAGAATAAGACAACCACAAGAAGGACCAGAATGAACAATGATAGAATGACAAGGGAATGTAAGCAGAATGATAACCAATTCAAATACAAAAAAAGGGTAGTGGTTACCACGAAATCCTAAGGCTCCTGATCTGGATACTGATCTTCCCACTCTGCTGCGACGCCTGAAGCCTCTGCTGCCATGATGTGAGCTTGGCCTCTGCCCTGATCTGCCCTGGCCCTCATCCCTCTCTGCTGGTGATCAAACCGTCGGGGTGGAAGTGAAATTCTTCGATCAACAGGTTCAGGGTACCTCCTCAGTGGCTGCGCTAGAAGTGCTGGGGCTGGACGTGCTGGAGCTGGAAGAGCTGGTCTGACTGGTGCCACATGTCCAAACGTCCTGCGTGGGCAATCCCTTAGCTTATGCTCCCTGATCCACACTCTAAACACAATCCCTTAGCCACTCGACAATCTCTCTTATAATGTCCGGGTCTGTGGCAGTAATTGCATACAATCTGAGAAAGAGGAGTCTGGAATGGCTTCTTCATCATCGGGCCCTGGGTTGCCCTATCTGTATCCTCCTCATCCATCAACTCAAGAGGCCTCTTCTTGGCCGGGCTCCTCATCTGATCCTCCTTCTTCTTCTCCAGTCCACGCTCTACTTCTCGAGCTATGGAGAGAATCTCAGAATATGTCTTCAACTGCTGGGGTATCAAGTATACTTGTAGGTCCATCTGCAGGCCCTGCTGAAATCTGCTTGCCCGCTTCTCTTCATCCGTCACCATGTACGGGGCAAAGCGGCTCAATCTGAGGAATTCCGCGGCGTACTCATCCACGGACTTGCTCCCCTGCCGAAGTCTGATGAATTGCTCTTCCATGTCCTTCTGAGCTGTGACAGGGAAGAATCTGTTGTAAAAGCTCTTGGAGAAGGTGTCCCAAGTGACAGGCTTCTCCAGTCTGGCCTCCTCTGCTAGCCACCAAGTCCTGGCTATGTCCTTTAGCTGAATCTTGGCAACTTCCACTTGGTTCTCCTGTGGAACTCTGGCTGCATTCAACAAGTCCGATGTGTCTGTCAGCCACTGCTCAGCATCCAAGGGTTTCTCTCCGCCCGTGAATGTAGCTGGCTGCAGCTTCCTGAAGTCTGCTATATTCCCCGGCCTCCGTTCCTTGGGTGCTGCTATCTCTTGCCGGAGAAGCTCGGTCTGCTGCTGTTGATTTTCTATCTGCTGCTGCTGGTTATCCATCATGGTCTGGATAACCCTCAATATATCCACATTCTCTCTCGCTGCTCCATCCGATGCTGATCCAGAGTTGCTGCGACCCGATCTCCTCTCCATCGAAACTAGGATTGGATAGACTGAAAGGAGCTGGAACATGGAATGGAAGGATTTCAGGATATGAAGGATGGAATCAAGGAGAACTAGATAAATCAAAAGGACTAGATAACTTTGTACATTGATGTTGGCATCCGCAAATTACTAGAATTTGCTACTTGTTGTACTATGGAGGTAAGAGCCTAAGTTGAACCTAGGCTCTGATACCAACCTGTAACGCCCCGCTTTCCGCAGATACGGGGACGTCACTGCGACGTATATACGTAGGTCAGGAAAGGCCCCCACGTATATACGCTAAGCAAAAGTACAACAAGAAATGATCAGAGTGCAACGCAAAGCATGGTATACACACATATATGCCAACATAAAGTACAATACAAGTCATTACAGTATATGATAAACAATACATAGTCCATATGTCTTTTATCATACAAGTCCAAAAGAAAAAGGTACAGCAAAAATACAAAAAGGCTCACGAGTAGGATGGAGATCCCGTGAGTCAAAGGAAGTCAGGCACAAGGAGCTGAAGCTAGGATGCCCGCTCGCAAGGAGAGCTCGAGCTACGGTGGACAACTCCACTCCGATCTAGCTACAGAACCTGAATGTGCAAATCCACGGGGTCAAGACATATAATAATAAATAAATGAAATACTGCCAAGTGGCTAAGGAACATGAATGAGGTCAGAACACAAGTATAGAATATAAGGACAGTATAATATAATAATCATGAAACGGGAAATCCAATGAAATGCTAGCTACGAGCAAAAGTGATTGTATATGCTTAAGTTACTGTCCCATGAGACTAATACGTCGAAGGAATAATCCAAACAAGGAACCCTCATAAATATACCCTTGTCTCATACCACAGCAATCCCAAGCATATAAAATCAGAGTTGCAAAACATACGATGATCAAACGGAAATGCATAACAAGAGCAACATAAATCCAATGCCGGAGCAAGTAATAGATATGACAGGAATACATGCAGAAAATCCTAACAGTCATCCTAATAGGAACGAGTAATAGGTCAAGCCGGATTCATCACTGGAATCACCATAAGAAAGATAGGAGTCACAATATAACCTGAGTCATGACGGGAACTATAACACGAAACAATAAACATAACAATAAGTGTATAACAATAACTATAACTGAATTTATTATTATTATTATTACTCGCCTAACTCATATGTCTAGGTATGTGTCTCGGTATCGATCCCAACTCACCTACATCCACATATAAGCTATTTGAGGTTTGTTATCAGAAGTAGATGGAGGACTAACAGAGCTTCTTATAGTGATAAGTGATACCCCCAACACATATATACCGGGGACCATTTGATAGGCAAATGTGGTCCAACGGTTCCCACCGCCTGGGACCGGCTAACAGGCATGATAATAGTACACGTACACCGGGGACCAAGAGTCCAACGGTTCCCACCGCCTGGGACCGGCCTGGGCTCAAAATCCCCCATACATGAATATCACTATAAGTAAGGTATCATTCCGGTGTCCATCGCTTCCTCCCATACCCAATACAAGTTGTAGCTTATTAAGGATTATCAGTTTACGGGAAAAGCAGGAAATAGACATGATCAGGAATCAGAAGTACACATGTACTGAACAATCAGGTCACTGCATATTAAGCAGGAAAACAGGTCACTGATCATGATATAAAATAACAAGTTAAATTCCCGTAAGGATGACAATCGCCGGTCAAGTGTATCATGCTTGGTTTAAGGGATAGCATGATAAGGTGGTGATGTATAGCAAGCAATAAAACATAAAGATAAATGTATAATGGGCCGGGTCAATCATGACATAACTAGAGGTCAAATAAGGTGGTAGCATGTCGGTGGGTCAAGTGATCACATATAAAGTATTGTGTGATATACATGTGTTAAAAGAAAATATATAACTGGCAAGACTATAATAGGGCAAGGCATGTGGAAACATAAACACAACTTAGGGTTCAACGACCTCGAAGGGTCTGCCACGCATGCATATAACAAGAAGCAGGAATACTACGGACAAGGCATAAGTATAAGCATGGCAATACAGAAACATGATAGTATGAAGTGACTAGAGGTGACGTGCTACAAGTAATAGGTTCCTAAGTACAAGGTATATTTACCTGAACTAAGCCTAAGATCTGTTGTGTAATATATCATGCAGTGTAAGTATGAAGCATAAAACAAAACTAAAATATCCTATATGCATCAATCAACAAGTCCTAACATGGGGGTACATGATAACAAATCATGGGGTGTAAGTGGGGAGATCCATCTAGTGTCAGATTAGGTAGTATCAATGATGAAGCATAAACAAGCCTAATATATCCTACAGGTATCAGGGTAAGGTCAAAATCAGGAATGGAAAGAGACAGAAAATCTGGCCCAGAGTTGGCCTAGCGGTCGACCTCCGGTCGACTGCGGTCGACTGGGGATTGAACTAACGGTCGAGTCCCGGTCGACCGCCGGTCAACCGGTCAGGAGCCGTGAGCTCCAGGTTTTGGCCGGTCGACTGCCGGTCGACTGGTCCACTTAAAATCCTAAGGCCGGTCGAGTGGCGGTCGACTGCCGGTCGACCGTCAGCTCAAAACCGTGCACTCTGTGCACATCGGTAGAGTGATCGGTCGACTGCCGGTCGACCGATCCTCTGGAATAACCTGCTGTTAAGGCAGAAAATCTGATTTTGGTGGGGTTTGTTCTAATGGTTCAAAGATAGGATTTTTATTGCATGGGGGGTCCTGATCTATCAACACAAGTACATAAAAGAGGGTCTAGACTTGGTGAGTAGAGAATTTACAAGAAGGGATGGATCTTTAGCTTGATGACCTAAAAATGGGATTTTTATGGTGCAAGAGTTCAAGAATTCACATTACAAGTAGATAGAGTGTTATCTAGGTCTTGGTGAGTAAAGGTACTCACCTGGAGGGGTTGGATTTGGGGCTTGATCCAAGAGGAAGAAGATGGCTTCACTCCAAAAGTGTTGTTGAAGCTTGAAGTGGAGGAGGTTGAAGCTTGGAGTTGCCTTGGAGCTTGGAGGTTGAAGATGGAGTCCTTGTGATGCCCTAGATGAGATCATGAAGCCCTTGAGGTTGGAGGTGAAGAGATTAGGGGAGTTCTTTGGGCTAGGGTTTGGTGGAGGAAGAAGAGGAATTTTCTCTCTTGAGTTGAAATGGAGGAAGAAATGAGTGATTTGCAAAGGAAAAGATTTATATAGGTTGGGGTTTTTATGAAGTGAGGGGAATTAATATGGATGTGAGGGGGTTTTGTGTAAAAGGAAAGAGATGAGGTGTCCTCTCACTTGGACACATGGCCGGCTGTGTTGAGAGAGAGAGTGAGTGGGGGTAGGTAAGGGTTGAGTGGGAAATGAGGTGGCAAGTGAAGTGGAAAAAGGAATTATGCAATAATTGGAAAAATGCCCGAAATTCAAGTATCTCTGATTGGTCTGAAAATTTAACCAAAAATCAAGAATAATATATAAAGACCAATAGTGAAATCCGTTCGAAGAAATACTGTATAGTTTTAAAGTTAAAAATCCCGGAATCTGAGATTTACCGACTCCGAAAGAATTTCCATAAAATCATAAAATTCTCAGAAAAAGAATATAGACAGAAAATATGATTCCGAGAAATAAAGTCTAAAGAACCATCATGAAACTCCTAACTGTTTGGAAACTAAAAATACTGGAATCAGCCTCCTACCGACTCCAGCGGAAAATCCATAAATTCGTAAAATCTCCAGAAAAAGTGTATAAGTAAGAAATAAGATTCTAAGCAATAAAGTCTAAAGGACTATCATGAAATTCTAAACAGTTTGAGAATTAAAAATCCGGGGATCGGTCAGCGGTACTGGCCGACACCGGTTTTGGAGAAATTCATTTTAATCCGAGAAAAATCCAGAAAATCACAGAAAATCTAATATATTGAAAAACAATATTTGGAACTGAAATCGGTCAAATCAGAATACCGGAAAGACTAAATTGAATAACATACTAGGATCGGGTCTTCGGTTCAGATCAGGCCTGACTCCGAATCCGGGATCCAGATCCAAAACAAATAATCGTACAAATAATTTATAATACAAAATAAATACAGGAAGTAAATCAAAAAAATACGATCGGAAAATCTGAATACGCAACTAAGTACGTATTCCGGGAACGGGGTATTACAGAATCCTTCCCACTCAAATTCAACTTTCTGACATTCGAATACAAGATCCACCCGTTGAAGTTAATCTATATTATTTCAAGTATCTATAAATCAAAAATCAAGTATTTTGAATATTTTTTGCCCATCCATCAAGTGGTGTAAAATGGACGGTCAAAATAAGTGAGTTGGTTAGATCTATATTTTTAAACATACAAATTCTCGATCTAGCCATTTCATTATGATCTAAATATTTAAAAACCCCTACAAACTAATTTTTGTTAGGTTTCAAATATTCTACACCGTTAAACTAACCAACTCACTATTTTGGCTGTTTGTTTTAAACTTACTTGATGCATAGGCAAAAAGTATTCAAAACACTTGATTTTTGGTTTATAGATACTTGAAATAATATAGATCAACTTCAATGAAGTAAATCTTGTATTCGAATGTCAGAGGGTTGAATTTGAGTGGGAAGGATTCGGCCTCAAATCCTTTTGGAAGGACACAGGTCTATCTCTATATATATATGTATTATACATACTTGTGTCATTCTGGAAGGTTTCGAGGCCGAACCTTTCCCACTCAAATACAACCCTACGACATTTGAATGCAAGATCTATTCTGTTGAAATTGATCCAAATTATTTCAAGTAATTAAGAATAAAAAAACATGTATTTTGAATACTTTTTGCCCTTCTATCAAGTAGGCGCAAAATGAACGGCCAAAAATAGCATATTGCTTAGATCTACGTCTTTAGATATACAAATTCTCGATCCAACCATTTCATCATGATCTCAAACACTTAAAAAACTCTAACACCATTTTTTGTTAGATTTCAAATATTCTATACCGTGAACTAATTAACTCACTATTTTCGGCCATCCATTTTGCGCCTACTTGATGGATGGGCCAAAAAAATATTCAAAATAGATGATTTTTGGTTTTTAGTCACTTGAAATAATGTACATTAACTTTAACGGAGTGGATCTTACATTCGGATGTCGTAGGATTATATTTGAGGAAGGATTCAGCGTCGAATCCTTCCGGAATGACACTACACACACATACATATATGTGTATGTACATATCTGTGTGTGTATATGTATATGTATATATGTATATGTACACACATATACATATGTGTGTGTGCATGTATATATATATAGAGAATTATTCCCTCGATTTATCTAGGCCTTTGTAGAGAAACTTCCCATGGCAGGGTACATAGGCCCTACGGGATTAGTCGAGGTGCGCTAAGAGACTACGCTCACAGTAAGGTTCGTATGAACTCCAAGGTGAGCCACCCCATGGATGATCTGAATCGTTCATCTTGATCTACATACTCAAATTAGACTAACAATGAAAACCACACGCTTGATTCAACATCTTTTTGCCTATGCATCAAATGACATCTTCTTTCTACGGCTAATATATATATTTATGTAACACTTAATGCGTGGGTAAAAAAAAATATGAAATCACTTGATTTTTTATCGTTAGTCTAATTTGAGTATGTAGATTAAGATGAACGTTTGAATCATCCATGGGGTGGCTCAGCGTGGAGTTCGCATGAAGTTCATTGTTGGAAGAAGCTATGGAGAGTTCCGTCAACCACTCTCTCAAACGCGATAATGACGGAGAGAAGATGAACTCGCAGTGTGAGACTACAACCCATGCTAGTAACCAGAATCAGGGCAACCCGCCTTCAAGAAGCAAGCGTTCCTGATTCTCTCTCTAAATCTACTGGGAGACTTCAGAGAGGAACAACACTTCACCCCGCCGAGGCTCTCCATCAACGAAGTCTTCAGTGCTATTAAGGACCAACCATGGATAAGGCGCACGAAGTCGATCCAACACGACCATACACTTCCAGGAGCGGAAAATTATTGTTCTTACCACGACAGTAAGGGACACAAGATCACCCCTTGCAGAAGCCTCCAGTGGTACCTTAAAGAACTTGTCCGCTAAGGCTTCCTCAAAGAGTACATACTCACCCCTGGGACATCCTCCGACGCAGAACAATCGAGCGCTCTGCCTCCTACTCAACCACAACTGTCACGCCATGCTTCTCAAAATATGGTGTATATGTACGTGACAATGGCCAGCAGATACTCAAGAAGAGTGAAATCTCTTCCATGAATACCTTAAGCTGTCAATTACGAGTAGGATAGCACACGTATAGGCATATACAATCAAGCGCAGGGATAGAAACACATATATGAAATACTGAATCATCGATAATATCATCCACCATATCTGAATAATACAAGTCAGACAAGAGAAATTAAACTCACCGGAGTGACAACTGAACTATGATGGGTTCTATGGTCCTCTCTTATATACTGGACCTCTGATCTAAATGCTGAAAAATAATATAGATCCGTTAGAACCGGACCAATAAGTGTAGAAAGAAACGGACAACAAAAGTAGAAACATGGAAATATTATGACAGTACATGTAGTATCCCTTAGCTAATAATATCGTATTAATATTTTTTTAAAATATTTATCTGGTTTTACTTATTATTTTATTACTATTATTAATTAACTTGATTTTGACTTATTATTATTAATATGAAATATACAAATTATTTTAAGATATTATATGTTAAATTTGCTTTATATATTATTGCTATTATTACTTATTAACATTATTAATTACCATTATTATTATTATTAGTTGATATTACTACTACTAGTTGTTGTTGTTAATATTATTTTTGTTATTATAATTATCACTTCTTTTCAATTTCTTAAGCCCAACTATATCTTTTCCTTTTCTTTTTCAATTTTCTTTTTCAATTTCTTAAGCTGCTTAGCCCATCATCCAAGCCCAGAGGCCCAAACCCAAAACCCATGGACAAACCCCACTCTTTATAATGGGTTCGGTTCATGTGTGTGAGCCACACACACATACAATAAGAGAACCAATCCCGCGTTGACACGTGGATTGGTTCTCTTATAATATATTATGTGTGTGGGTCTCACACACATATTATAAGAGATTATAAGAATTTCAATCCACGTGTCAACGCGGGATTGGTTCTCTTATTGTATGTGTGTGTGGCTCACACACATGAACCGAACCCCTTTATAATCCTCTTCCCCTTCCTTTCACCCACAACACGAAACTCTAATCCCAAACCCTGGCCGCCACTACAACCTCCACGCACACCCATCTCCTTTTCCACCCGCGAGCACCACAGTCTAGCCCCACACAACCACCACCGTGCATCCAACTCCTCGCAAGATCTCCACCAGTCCTCCCTACACAACTCACTTGCAATCCTCCCCACGCAACTCACTTGCAGTTCTTCCCACCGACAACCTCCCACTCCTCCGCCGCCACCTGCGACAGCACAACCATCGCACGCCACACCACTTAGGCCTCCCACAATCGTACATCATGCAGACCCGGACAGACCCGCATCGCGCCCTATCTCCTCCTCCTCCGTGTGAACTCGCCACCACAAGCCAACAACTCACCCACCGTCATCAACCATCAAAACCCGCACCACCTCCTCCCCTAGCCGCAGGCCACCACCCTTACAGCCATCTCCTCCGCCTGCACCACCACCTTGTTCCTCCACTGCAACAGCCACCTGGTCGTTTTCTCTCACCGCTTCCCCTCCTCGTTCTCCTTCCGTCGTGCCACCGACAACCGCCGTGCACAGCCCCTGCAACCGCCTCCACGATCGCGATGCACCACTCTTCTCTCTCTCTCGCCCCCTTTCTATCTCTCTGCATCCCACTCTCTCCCTTTCTGTATCACTCTCACACTCTCCCTCTCATGTTCCATCTTTCTCTCTCATCTTTCTCTCTTTCTCTTTATTTTCTTATTGGATCCCCACCTAGATCTAACCCATTTCAGGACCAGTACCCAAACCTGTGTCCAGAGTCAAATCCAACTTCAGTTACAGACCCGATCCAACAGAGCATCCTACCGAGATTCACGACATACTCTATGAGTGTTTATTTTATTGAGTATTTTTCATTATTTAATTGGTCATAAGTGTTTATTTTATTCATGCATTTATTGTTACGTAATTTTGCAGTGAGTGTTTTACCCTCTTTAAATATTTTTTTGTTATATTGTGATTAATAAAATAATTATCATTTATTTAGTTATTTAATATATCTGCTTTGCCTCTTCAAATAAATCATGCAAATTTGAAATTAAACAAATAAGAATATTTGTGAGTGCTTTTATCTTTTAAATTAATTAATATTTATTGATATGACTTTGATTATTTATATAATATTCACTATTTAAATTTCTTAATTAATTAAATTTTCTAATGTTACAAAAATTGTAGATTTTCATAATTTAGTTTTGTGTAAATATTATGCTTTGAATAACAATAATAAGTCATTGTTATATATAAGGGAGAGTTCAGATATTTATAGATAATCAATCAAATATACTGTTGACGTTTAACGTATGTGGACTCAGTATTTGTCACTGAGATGTGGGTATTTTCTTTATTGATTTTTAATTCATTAGATCGGTTAATGCTTGGATTGGTCAGTAGACTTTTATTGGAGTAGAATTTGACTTGAGATTGGGGAGCAGATCAAATTAACTAGAATAGTGGATTTTACATATATGTAGTAGATTCAGTGTTCTAAAAAAAGGTTTAAGCGGCCGATTAATCGTCCGCATAAATGTTTTCGGCCTGAAACCGAATAGAACTTGAAGAAAGCAGTCGGATTACTCGGCCAAGCGATTAATTCGCTTAAGCGGTGATTAAGCGTCTAATCGGTGAGTAATTAGCGTCTGTTTAAATGTTATTCAATCGTTTTCTAAATGGATTCAAATTTCGAACCCATTAAGCTAATTGAACTCAAACCTGATCCAATTATTAAGGATATAAATTGTCGCGTGTTGGAAAATTAGGGCTCGCGAGCCCTAAATTTATCCGCATCCTCGATCCTCCTGTAGCGACGACAAAGCTCCTGAATCTCAGGAAGAAGCTCACGAAGAAGCTTTCGGTGCTCATGGCGACGAGACGACGAAGCTCCCAAGGTTCTAATTTTTTCTGAATCTCTCGAAGCTCACAGCCACAATGATCCTCCTGGGGAATTAGGGCTCCCGAAGCTCGATGACAAAGAATTGATAAAGTGCTAATCCTTCTATGGCAAACTCCCCCTTCGACGGCGACCTTCTCTTGCGGTTGATCCTCCCACCGCGACCTCCCTCTTTGTCGACAAAGATCTCCCCTTGCAATCAGCTCTCTAGTTAGCAGCAAAGCATCGATGGTAATCTCCTCCTACGTGGACGACCACCTCCCCCTGCTTAGCTCTCTCCCCCTCGCGTGCACGTATTTTGCGTAGGTTCTAACCAATGGCTTTGTTTCTTTTAATAGGCTGAGTGTCTCAAGCGTGAGAAGGATAGAGTTGCATATTACTGGCAGTTGCATCTAGCAGTCAGAGCTTATTTAAAAAGTTGTTAGAAGTATATTGCTTTTTGAAAGAAATACATATATTTGTTCATCTAAAAAGCATTTTTTTAATTATAGTTGTTGAAGGTCGAGGTGCATTGATGTACTTTGAACTGATTGACATTATTTCTTTTTAAATTTCTCTTAATAATAGCAATTTAATTTTCAAGTTATGTTTGCTATATCTTTTATGCTTTTTTAGGGAGAGTGTAGAATTCATATTTACATGTTTTGAGTATTATAATATTATAATATATTAAAATAATAATAAAACGTGTAATTCATTTAATCACCGTTTAAACCATTTAAGCATTATGCGCTCTCAGACCGCGCGCGTATTGAAACTGCTTTTTAGAACATTGAGTAGATTATTAGTCACGGATTATTATAATATAGGAGAGTTAGATATTTTAGTGATGATGGATCAGATATATTTGATGTTTAAAGGTATATAGACTCGGTATTTCATCACTAAGATATTAGCGGTTCTCTCAGTTCATGTTTAGATATTTACCACTTTGATTCAGATCTTGATATGATGAACTTAGACTAAAATCTGATTGGATCTTGAGGTTAATTAGTTGTGATAGTAGTTAAATGTGTGAATTCTTGAGCGAGTTATTTATCAGACTTGATCATTCTTTATTGGTAATAAATCAGATGAGAATTTAATGGGATATTGAGAATTTATTTTAATAGGATGTAGCTCTTTTAAAAGATTGAATTTTGGACTTGGATCTATCAGTGGACTCGATTGAAGTATGGTTTGACTTGGGGTTGAAGAATAGGTGTAGACTAGATTAGCCTGTGTTAGTGGATTATACATATTCTGTTGATTTGTTACTTTGGTATTTGGATTTGTGATTGAGCTTGATTGAAGTGGGAGTTGATCGATTATCTTGATCTAATTGGATAATGAAGATATTTTATTTCAATATATTGGGACTTGGCTATACTTGTGACTTAGAGGAGGGCTATACTGATAAATTTAGAGGATTAGAGAAAATTAGTAGAAAGGAGAGAATCACTTATTGATTATTTGAGTTTGAGGTTTATTTTTTCTGATCGTTGATAATGATTTAATATTTTATGTTTATCGTGATGGAATTAAGATCAGAAGTTAAAGGGGTCCTGTTATTATTATATTATAGACTATATGGATGAAATCTTGATTTGTTCTAAAAGTGATTGCATATTACAGAATCAGTATATGCCATATTAATAGTATAGATTCATGTTACCGAAATAACTGGAAAAGTATTGTTAGACTGTAACACCATAATATTATTATATTGTTTAACCGTTTACTCAGTTATACTGATTACATTGTTACTATTACTGTTATTGTTGTTGTCATTGTATTTTCCCAATAATCTAGATAACATGAACAATTATTGATCTAAATAAACTAAGTAATAATGTAATTAGACAACTTACACCAGGATTAGGAAAATTGATAGGGGAGACAACATCTGTATTTTGGGTGAACCTAGGATACAGGTTGCACAGCTGAAATATGGTTCCACTACAGGGCTCCGGGGAATGACTGGCATCGGCGTATTGTTCATATTATTATTGTTATTTACTACCTAGCGGTAGGACCTAGTTCAGCGTTAGGTGATTGGGCCGTGGTCCCGGGTATGTATGAAACCCACTTAAAACACAATGTCTCCATCTATTAATTTCAATAATATAGAACCCCAATTGACATGAGTAGTGGGCGTAGTATGGAATGCGTTTATTGCACGTGACAATTGGGGTTCTCCAACATAATATGTACTGTAAATTGACATGTGTTCATTTGTGATATAAATTATATGACAGACACTTGATACATATATGCTATGACAGACACCTGACTTGACATATGATTTATTACAGATTGTATTCACTATTATTTAACTATGTACTATATGTTATTGTATTCACAATAGTATCATAATATGCACGTGCACATTCCCTCATTTTACACACTCATTTGGAGTTTCGACTCCCCTGGATTTACATATCCAAGTCTATGGATATTTCATTTGCTGATCAAGTATTTGGGAGGATCACCCATATTGCGAGGAGTTAGAGTTTTCTTGTTTAGTCATCATATCTCTGGTATTGATTATGACTTCCTCACTATTGTTATTCTGTTCGATTGATTCTCTATATACTGGAATAATATACTTTTGTGTTAGAAATTTATATGTCATATTGTAGTTATTTTATTGCTAGTTAATTTATATAACTTGTTTAGGTTATATTAGGCTTAGTATGCATACGCGGGACATTTTTCTTGCGTATATACTCACTGACTCTCATCAGTCTAGTATAGTTTGGGAAGCGGGGCGTGACGGTACGAATAGGACGTCAAAATAAAAGATCAATATGTTTGACAGTATCGAGAACTATAACGGGAATAGACAGAACAATAGATCATGTACGGTATGTTCGTGCATGCATGTCATGACATGAATATAATGAACATGAGATGTCCTGGACGAATAACTGTCATGTTACATAATCACAATATCACAGAATCATAAAACCACAATTTAAAATCATATGACAAGTTCAGAAAAATCATGTAATCAAGCTGATGCATGTCACAAGAGTCTCAGCTGTCAGTATCACGAAAACACATGTCAGATACTAAATCACGTGAAGCAACAGTGCTAGGCGAGCTAGAGCATTGAAGATAATGCAGGATATGATGCAAGTGCCTATGTCTAGTATTTTATTCAGCCTATACTAATGCAACCATCTTGTGCCTCATCCCACAGAATGTCTATTTATCAATCAAGTGATGTGTTTGCAGATCCAAATAACAGGGAGAAACAGTTCAGTGTACTCAGGTTTCATATAACAAGTGCACATATAATCACTGAATCATATGATCACTAAATCACATTTGATAAGACCCTCGGAGGAGCCACTCTTACAAGCACACCTCCCGGATCCCCTGCCACTAGTGTCCCCCAGTAACCCCGGCTTGGTTAACTTTTATTAATCAATGCAAGTGTAAGACTGTGTGTGACTCGATGTGACATAATTACAAGTCGATATCAAGGATATCAATTCTAAATAGTGAATACAGTGCATATTATGATTACAAAACTATGTCTACGGTGGCAAAGTTAAGAGATAATTGCAGAGTCATGCAGGTAGTGTCAATGTAATCTAATATGTAATCCAGTGGTCTTAGTAAACTAGTCATGATCATAAGTATTATAATCAAATAAAATATCCTCAAATATTTTCACAAGATATTTGATCGATTTCCTCAATATTAAATCCTCAATAATTCTCCAAAAATGATCAGGATTACCATAATATTTGTTTTGTTTCTATCCATTTATCCTTAAATTTTAGATCATAATTCTCAGTCACAATCAAAGCAAATTTTTGTGCCATTAAATTAGTCTATCACACACAGATAATCATGTCAATTTTAATTTTAGTTGCGTCATGAACAGTAACAGGACGTAAAATAATATGCGGAACAATACAACGTGATCATGTGATGAAACCGATGATGATATCAAGATTTAATAGTAAAATGAACAATACAATGATCAACGTACAATTAGAACAAGGTAGCGTGCACATAGTGTAATCGTGACCACATTACATTATCGATAATCAGAGATATGATACTGAAAAATTAATAGTTAAAGGACAGTATTAAAATCAATAGGAAAATGAAAGAAAGGAAAGTATATACACTTGCCTCTTATCGCGGAGTCCAGCTGTCCCTTAACAGCAACTGTTTTCGGGTCAGGTTCGCGATCTAGATAATCAAACAACTCACGTTAGTCTTAATTTTCTAAGTCTTTAAAATAAGTATCTTATTTTTTTGGAGTGGTGTCGACTGTATCCGGGTTCATTTATTTTAGATATTTCATTCAATGTTATTATACTAGTTATTTTAGAACTTATTTAAATACTGGTTCTTTACAGTTAAATAGTCATTTTAAACACTAAATAAATACTAATTTTTGAATAGTTTATATGAATTCTAGTTACAAATTAATAATTACTAAACATTTGTTACTAACTCTAAAATTATCTATTTATATTATAGCTCATATAAATACTAATTATTTTCAAATAATAGTCATATGTTATCCACCTAGTTTTTATTGAAATAATAGTTACTTAATTCCTTATAATGCTAATTCGATTACTAATTATAGGTACTCATGGAAGAGATTTCACTCTTCGTGAGTATCTGTTGGCTATTGTCACGTACATACATACCATATTTTGAGAAGCGGGGCATGACAACAACGCATAATCATACAGTATAAGGCGATTGAGTGATCGCACATCTCCAATGAATACAAGAGAGTACCTCCTCCGATAATCCCTTAGTATTTTAATTAATTCCTTGTATTATTTTTCGAATTATAGAATGAAATTATATTTTTTGCTCCTAAACCGTTTCAGCTCACACTGCTGATGGGAGTGTCCCTCATCAGAATCCTTATTGCTTGTACATTCTGATATAGAAGTGTTCCCCACTCGAAGATGGTAATGCAAGCACCAGCCTACGGTGTAAGCCTCATAGGAAAGCAACAAAAACAAGAATAAAAAAAATGCAACTTTCGATTTAATTGAATAACAATGAAAGAAAGGAAGAATACTTATACCGGTGTCATTCTTAGTACAAGCTTCACTCTCTTTCTCTCATGAAACTCTTCTCTCCTCTAAGTTATATAAATAAATCTGAAAATTACATGAAAACAAAAACAAAACTCTAAACTAAAGTAAAGTAAAAACCTAGCCTAAAGATATCGCTGCTCAATGGTGCCCCTTTGCTTTTAAAAATGCATGTATTTATAGCCAAAACTGGATAAGGGAGAACATACGAAGATAGGGGTAAAATCTCTTGTCCAACAGAAAAGATTTTCTGATAAGATTGGAAATAAAATTTTGTTTTATCTCTTAATCTTCAGTTAGATTGTGTTTTATCTCTCTGAATCTCTCTCTCTGAATCTTCTGAATGTACAGCCTAATCCTTAGATATTCCTTTGTATGTTGATGGTTGCATTTGGACTTTTGAATTTGCCTCTATCTCTTTGATTCTTCAAGCTAACCAAATTGATTTTTTAAAATCTGATTTTAACTGTATTTATTTGGCTTATCTTTAATTAACCAAATAGATCCAATTAAATCAGAATTTAACCGTTTATTTGGTCTTATCTTCTCTCCCTTCATTAAGACAAACCTGTAAAATAAGACATTAACACAAAAAAATAGTAGGAATTATTATAAGTTAGATGTAGGAATGTAATAATAGATATGCAATAAACATGTACAATCAGGTGACCTCAAAAATCATAAACAATCCCTTTTATAACTTTCTATAGTATTTGATGTGAGATGAAGCTCAAGAAGTTTGTGAAAGAGAAAATCAGTTGAGATGAATCAATTTAAGAGCTGAAAACTTGCAGAAATTAGTTTTGAAGTGAGAGCACAATAAGCAAGAAAATTTGAAATCTTTTCTTTTGAATAAACTTGATTTTCAAATATTTTCCAAAAGAATTATTAGTAATTCTCTACATATATATAGGCAAATGATAAAACACTGTTAGAAAAGCCTATCAGGTCATTAGGAGAGAGATTAGACCCAAAAAGAGCAGATATACCCGTTGAGAAAAAGTTAAAAAATAGATTTTTAAAAAACTAGCCGTTATTGTGGCTTTGACAGAACTTCAGTCGACCGGTAGTTCAAATAGTTTGAACTATTTGTTGACATCGGACGACCGGCCGGTCGACCGATCTTAACCGAGACCAAGCTAGTAAAAGTCGGTCGACCGCCCGGTTGATCGCTAGGTTTGCTGGTCGACCGTTCGGTCACCCGACAAACATGCACGGCATGCACAAGGTAAGGCCATAAATGGCCTCGAGGTTCAGTCGACCGACCTAACCTAAAAACATAGTTTTGGATAAAATTTGAATTTAACTTATTTTTAAATATTTCATAATAGTTAGAAAAATATTTGGCAATACATAGGCTTTGGGATACATGATAGAAATAGGATATATAAATTTGAAAAAATATAGGACATGTATCAAACACCAAACCTTGTAACATACCAAAGTGAGAAAAACAAGATATTAAAACTCATATTTTGGAAACTTGTATTTTATGTGTGTGACCTCTTGAGCATCAATTCTACACACTATAGTTTAAATATTCTATTATCTTATAATTGTATTCTATTTCTTCAAGCAATCTTCAAGAGGGTTTCTATAAAATGTGAATCTTGATCGTCCAAACTCGAACCCTTCCCTTGAGCGATCTTGAGAATAGAATACCTTCTTTTTGAGGAATAATACACCAATAATTTTCTTAGAACCTAAAATATTATAAACACACAAACTTGATTAGTACCGAATAACGTCATGTGGTTTGTAATCATCAAAACAAAACCGGAGAGTGTACCCTTGGGCCAACACGAACCACGGTGCCTCGCATGCCGCGGTCGCTATCGACCATGTTGACGATAGTCTTTTTCACCCCGCTCTGGGGAATAAAATAGCGAGCAACTATGGTGGTCTTCCGCAGCAAGTACGCAGCGCTAAAAACCTCACAATGACAAGCCTCGGAAGCATATAAGTCACAGAGGGCCTCGAACCCCAGAACTGTACGTCAGGCCACCGCCGATCGCTGAGAGGGGGCGACTTTATAAAAAAAAAAATCAAAATGCTGCGGACGAACTTTATCATTAGCAGCCTTAATCCAAGTGCCAACACTAGAGGATGCATATACACACCCTCCTTATCAGGTGGAGCCGAGATAACATCAACATCGTTGGGGCAAAACTCAATTTTAATTCCTGGGCTCCAATGAATGCCATAGATAGCCAGGTATTTATCCACCGCCTCCTGGTCGTGAAGCTTAGAAGTTTTGGATCGAAGTCCATCCCTATCCTGGTGCGACGGGAATCTCTCTTCCCTTTCTCCTCCGCGATGGACTTTCCCTTGTCCGATCCATCGAAAGGGCTGGATTTCTCCCTTTATTCATTTTCAGCAAGAATAAGGGAATGTCAGAGATTCAAAGATCAAAAGATCAGAATGAGGCAAGAAAGAAGAAGATGAAGTAGAAATTTGAGAAAAAAATGCCCAAAACCTTAGGGTGTAATCATCTTAACCCTAGGGAAAGGGACCATCATTCAATCAATGCCCTACATGTGTTATGGCAGATACGATTGACAACGTTACTTTAGATACGCGGTACCTACCTCGAACACTGCATCGCACAAGAGGCGGTAATTTGATCGGAGTTACGCCGGATGTGACACATATTTAAAGCTTCACCAGGCCGTATTGTTGAGCATGCCACTACAGGACAAACTTGAAGTGACAACAGACACCTTAAGTCTAAGCCAGAAGGTCCTAATTTCATTTTGATCCCTTATCTACATCGAAGACTCCGAGAACCTGAAATTCCCTGAGGGAGAGTTCCCGACCTCTTTCGAAGAAAAGAGAGCAGAGGGGGCATCTATAGTGGTCACTTTCTGACCCTCCCAAGATTGTGACACGTGTCCATTCAACCTCTGACGGATGTGCGACACGTGACTACTTTCAAGATTTAACCCAGTATCTGGGTGACCTCACGGGAGCAGCTCATTCTTATCCACAGCTGAGCACAAACCATAAGATAGAGATGGACACTCCTATATTGGTTCAAACCAGGATGTTCGGCTTGACCCTTAGCAAAGATAAGGAATTTTGGTATTCAAACTGAGCAGAACTCTCTAACCTTATCTATTTGACACAACTTGTATAAATAGGATATCCCTTCCAATGAGAAAGGGATCACGTTCACCCAAACCCAGAGAACACAATTGTAATCGCCATTAACATAGTGCAAGTTCTCTCTCTCTCCGTGGTTTTTCCTTTCGAGTTTTCTACATATTTTCATTGTGTTTGCGATTGGTTTTTCTGTAATTTGGCTACATCCATTTTCCTATTTTGATGCGCGAATTGATTTCTTGGGAATTACCCACTGCAATTTGATTTCATTTACCTGGATAGTGAATTTCGGGGATCAAATTCGTACTTAGGTGGGGTGAATGTAGCACCCTGCAAATTTTGAAAGTTTATTTCATGTATGGATGAGTATATATATGTGTATATGTATGTATGTATGTATGTATGTATGTATTGATGAGAGTTTTAATGAATAAAAGTGTGTATATATATGTATGTATATGTGCATATATATATGTGTTGTTAAGAGTTTTGATGTGTATATATGTGTATATACATGTTGCTAAGAGACTTGGTGCAGTGATGCGCAGACTAGTCAACTAATTGTCAGGGTAGTTGACTAGTGAAAAGATCAGTAGATGTATATTTTGAGTTTGAACTCAGTCTAGTTGACTAGTAGCTCAAAGTAGTTGACTAATAACCTCAACAGAGAGTTGAGATGTCAGACTAGTCGACTATACTAGTTGACTAACACAATCGACTTGATATAGATCGTCGGCTAACCCTTTATTCTAGTCGACTAATCTAACAGACCTATTAGTCATTAGTCAACTAATGATCTCAGTAGTCGACTAATCTGGGTGGCAGAACTGTGTTCTGATTGGACCCTAACTCTAGTTCTTCTACCATTTATATAATCTTTGGACTATTTCTCTAGGTCATTTTCAATATTTATCCTCAACCTCTTACCCTCTAGATTTTAACTAGAAACCCTAGAAAGAATGATGAGCTAGAGAAGGCGTTATAGAAAGAGATTGAAGAGGAGCTTGGGGTTTTCTCCTCTTTCGTGAGAAGACCAACTAGAGGACTGTCCCATCAAAAATCCAGGGTTGTTACATACGGGCTCCCTCTCAGTCAGCCTACGGGCAGTCGAAACTCTCAGCTGTGAGAGTGTCCCCCGCTTGGAGTCCCTGCCCCACAGATGGGAGTGTCCCACATTAGAATATCTAATGCTTATACATCCCGATGTGAGATTGCCCCCCACTCAGAGACGATAACACAAGCACCAGCCTATGGGCTCCCACTCGATTAGCCTAGGGCAGTCAAAATTCTTCGCTGTGGAAGTGTCCCATGCTTAGAGTCCCTGCTCCGCTGATGTAAGTGTCACCCATAAGAATCTCTAATGCTTGTATGTCTCAATGTGGGAGTATTCCCCACTCAGAGATGGTAACATAGGCACCAGCATATAGATTTCCTTTTGATTAGCCTACATGCAGTCAAAACCCTTCATCGTGGGAGTGTCCCTTGCTCGGAGTCCCTGCCCCACTGATGGGAGTGTCCCCCATCAGCATCCCTAACGCTTGTATATCCCGATGTGGGAGTGTCCCCCCATACGAAGACGGTAAAGCAAGCAACAACCTACGAGCTCCTTCTTGATTAGTCTATGTGCAGTCGAAACCCTCCGCTGCTGGGATCTCTTTCACCCCGAGTCCAAAGTTTACAGGTATCATTGATGGGATCTTCACTCAAAAAGAACAGTGCAAACTCACCGACACTCTATTGCCAACCAACCATACCAGAGATAGAGATACGTACTCTGAAGAGAATGGTCATATCAATTCCAAAAAGCCTATGGTAAAAAAAATAGACCATGTGTCACGCTCTGCTTCCTAAAGTACGCGAAAACGGTATGTGACGAGCGTCAGCGACGCATATACGTTAGGAGAATACCCAACGTATCCACGCTAAGCCTAATATAACCTGAGTAAGTTATATAAATCAACTATGAAATCATTAAAAATCGCTTCTATATCACATATAAAATTCTACACAAAGATACATTATTTTATGAATAATGAAATAGAATAAATGTTGAGTCCAATCTATATATAGGGAATCAATCAAACAAAATAAGAATAAAGATGAATACATAATCAATACCAGAGATAGGATGAGCAAACAAGGAAAGCTATAAGCTCCTCGTAATGCGCATGATCTCTTTCAAACACCTAATCAATAAAATAGTACCATTAAATCTGGATATGCAAATCTAGGATCGTCAGAAAGTGGCCTAATGAGTGGTAAAATGAGAGAAATAGTATAGTATAATATAATAATAAACATTAAATTTTAATTATATTGCAAGCGCAGTAACATACAATGGTAATGTAACCAATCCGTGATAGAATTATATTAAGAATTTTTAACATTTTATGTCTATTATTAAATGTGTTAGCATTAATCATCTGTACATTTCAAGTATATTACCAGTACAATAACATATAATACGTAAATAAACAGTAATGAAGTCAATCTGTGATAAAATCATGGGTCATGTGTTTATCAATGCCTATATATACAACAAGTGAATACACATCAATTTACGATGCATTATGAAAGGTTTATTATTATTAATTATGTCAGGGAACGCTAATTTTCACATGCAATAAAATGCATCTCATATTACGCCTACTACACATATTGATTGGGGTCCTATGTTATTTGAAATTAATAGATAGAGACGGGTTCTGTGTTTTAGATGGGTCTCGTATATACCCAGGACCATGGCCAAGTTTTCTGACGCTGAACCAGGCCCTACTGCTAGGTAGTCAGTAGCAGTGAACAATATAACTGTTGAATAGTAGAACAGTAAATAGATGTGATACCAGTCATTCCTCGAGAATCCTGTAGTAAAACCCTCTTTCGACTCTGCAACCTATATCTTAGGTCCACCCAAAATACCGATACCATCTCTTCTATCAATTTCTCCAACCCCGATGTAAGTTATCTTATATTCATGTTATCTAGATTACAAGGATAACAGTATTATAATTATTTTTCAGTAAATTCGGTAACATGAATTATATTATTTACATGACATGTATTGATTCATTAATATGCTTACGATAAATAAAATATGTAAATTGACCACCAGGGATATGGACGAAGTAACAATGTCAGATACACCACATCCAAATATATTAATCACACTAGATCAATGGTGACTCCCTATAAGGCTCCTACAATAAACCAAATGCGGCACACAGTGTCAATTTTAGGATAAATCAATCATACTAGATCAAGGAGATCGAGATCAAAACATTACTAATGGGTGGAACATCCTCAAACAAACGAAACCTAGATTTTCTCTCTACGTCTAGGCATAGAGCTTAGGTTTTCTCTCTGCGTCTAGTACTCAATATCAATAAGAGCTCATCCATGTTCTGATTAAACTAATCAGTGAATGAATCTAAAAATTCTTACTATCAATAACTCAAAATCATCCCCACCCCACAATACACATCAAACTTAATGGTAAGATATTCATATATACAATTAAGATCCAGCTATTGCCAGACCCATCTAGAAAATAATCACAAGATCACATCCATATGCACTAGAGTATAACAATAACTGATTCCTTAAATTTGATTCCAATACAATCATCATAGACATCAGAGTATTATTTCTCAAGCTTGGTGAATGATCTATACCCTCCGGGATCACCAATCTAAGAGTCACCTAAATAAAACTAACTAAATCCCATATGTTAAGAGTAAGTACACATTTTCTCTTATTTAATCAAACCTCAAGATCTAATTGAATTCCCGTTAAAATTATCACGTATTAAGGAAAATCAAGTCTGATAAATATTTCACATAAAAGCCACATATTTAACTATAATCACGAACTAATCAAACTTTAAGATCAAATTAAATTATAGTTCAAGATTCATCACAATTAGATCTGAATCAAAGTGATAAATAAATACTCAAGAACTAAAGAAGAAGCACTCGCCTCTCAGTGATACACAATCCATATACATATAAACATCAAGGGTATATCTAACCCACTATCTCTTAATATTTCTAAATCTCCCACAGAATTGTAATCCATTACTTAATAATCTATTGCATTCCTCTTAGAGGAATATGACTTAAAGATTAAATAAAAGTATAAATCCACCTATATTTATTATAATATTCAATAGTGTTATCGGTTTACGGGAAACTCCACGTACAAGGATGGTGAAGGTAAAAGATACACAAACAAAATTTATGCAGTCACCAGGTGAATAAATCCAGGCAAACTGATTATCAACTTGTAAAAGAAATTAAATCTTGAAGCTTGTAATTTTCTAAATTCTTTTATATAACAGAAAAATTACATAAGCCATTAAATAATTAAACATTAAGTAAATAACTTATCAAATGAATTAATAAAACATTACTTATTTGGAGAGGGAGTTAAGAAAAATACTCACAGAGTATTCTGCGGATCTGGATCGGATGAAAGCTGGCCAGATCTCCTCTCCTAACAAAAGAACTCAACTGATTTTTCTCTTTGTTTTCTCTTTCAGGTATCATATCGGGAGGCGAAGAGGAAGACCAATGGTGTCAAGAGGGTGCAGTGGCAGTTTGGTGCAGGCAAAGGAGGTCGCATATGCTATTTTGTGGACGTCAAAGGAGGAGACGACGGCTGTCGGCATGGCGAGGAGTTGGGTGGCTGCCGGCGTGACTACAGGGTGGCGTGAAGGGAGGAGGGCAGTGGTTACACACGGTGAGAAGAATGGGCTGAGCTTGCTGTCAGGGTTGTTGGGAAGAGGTGGCGGCGGTTGGCCTCGCCCGGTGGTGAGCTAGAGAATGAGAGAGAAGAGACAGAAGGGAGGTTGCAACGACAGGAAAGAGGAGGTGGGCACAGTGGCGCGCTGCAGACAAGGGAAGAAGGTGCGGCGTCAGTTGGTGATGCGAAGGAGGGAGCCCATGGAGGCTACGTGGCCGATGTAGAAGGTGGAGACAGGGAGCGAATGGGTGAAGGTGTCGGTGGCGCTCGCGAGAAAGGAGTGATACTGGCGACGCGCGCGGGTCTGTAGGCGGCGGCGGTGCAGGCAGTGCTGCGAGCGGCTGGTCGGCGATAACAGGAAAGGAAGACGGCATGTGGCGGAGGAAAGGAAGAAGGAGATGACGACGTGACTGCATGTCAAGGAGGAGGTGGCCTGGGTAAGAGTGAGAGTTTGGTATGGGTTTACGGTCGACGTCAAAGGCAAGGTAAAGGTAGGAGGTGGTATGGGTGGCTGTCGGTCCAAAGTAGGGGATGGAAGTGGGGAGAGAGGTCGGTTAGGGTTAGGGTTAGGGTTAGGGTTCGATTAGGGGAGAGAAAGGCGGAAGATGAGAGAAAACATACAAGGAGGGAGAGGGTTGAGTGGGCTTGTGGGCCTATTTTTTCTTTTTTCTTGTAAAGCCTAAAAGGCCGGGCTGAGCTTAGAATGAAAAGGAAATAAAAATGAATAAATAAGGAGTGTGGGCTGGCTGTTGGGCTTTATTGAGAAGAAAATATATGTGAAAGTAAAAAATAATTTATCAAACTTGAATTTGTAATTTAATTAAAAAAATAAGAATTTGAATTTTATTTGCATAGGATTCTAGAAAATTTCAAATTATAATATAAAGAATAGAAAGCTTATTAAAATTAAAACAATTTGAAAGATAGAATCCATAAAACTTGGAAAATATAAAAGACAAGTCAAGTAGAGTTTCAATCTACTTCAAATAGAAAAGAATTAAAATCTTAATTTATCAAAAATGTAAGAAAATAAATTATCAAAATCCAATTAGGATTGGTATTATTATTAAATATGTATACATGTATTATTAAACCATGGGTATTACACCAGTCAAGATCTAACCATAACTATTTCCATTTGTGGTGGAGACTTTTCGCCGCGAGTGATCGGACAGTCGATCCTCACCCCAAGCGAAAATAATTAGGAAATTGGGAAGTGTGTGAGTGAAAATAATACATAGCATAGGAAAAGAGAGAGAAAAATTTTTTACATGGGAACTTAAATTGAGAAAAATCACAGGAAAGAGGAGAAGAATCCACTATAAACCATTGGTTACAAGATTTATGGAGATTATATGCTAGAGTTTTTCTGCTGGGCTTTTTCTTCAGAAAGAAAAATGAGAGAGAGATGTCTTTCTCACTAGAGGAGAAGATCATTTTATGCTTGATCTGATCTCCTGCATAGGGTAGGGGCGTGATCCTCATAATCACATGATCTGCATGTGTTGACTTATTGTAACAATCGTGACAATTGGCACTTAATTGTTAGGACTGCATGCAAAGAAATTCGCCTCTATCTATAACTGCCCAGGCTAGATGGGTACCACGTTATAAACGTGGAGGAAGATAAGGCTACGTAACTGAAGGCAGAGATAATGGATGATTTGGTGATGTAATTGAAGATGGAGATCATGAATGATCTGTTGTTGTAGTTGTCTTGCGAAACCAAGTCTCCATAATGGTGGGAGCTTCGGGATGGCTGAAATCATCAGAGTTATCAAAATGGAAGCATCCTCTGGAGGAGAGCGGCTTCAGATGGCCCCAAGTGATGGAGGCTCCTGATTGCTAGGACACGTCTCATCATCATGTAAGGATCAAATTTTAACCACTACAAATGCCCCTCGCTCTTCCGCTTGTCGAAGCCTGCGGAAGAGAAATCGGGAGAGCGAAGTTGACGAGAGATTATTTGGTGCCTTAAGGTCTTCTTGATACTCATGGGCAAGGGAGATCTAGATCTTTAATGTGGATTCTTCTGGATTGATTTGAAGATCACGCTGCTGGCTGACAACTAGCACATTGATTGGTTGATTTTCTTGAAACCTGTAACTGGCGTCTCTTCAGATCCTGACGCCATGATGACTGAGATCATGAAGAGCATTAGTTGATAGTCTGCCTTTTGATTGACAGAAAAACTCAGGATGTGAACTGATTCTCAAAGATTGAGAACTTCGAAGTTGAGACGGTCTGGCTCCTCCATCTATAAATAGGCTGGATCCTTCAGGTGGAAGTAGCCTCACCTCTGAGAAATCTGTATCTTTGAATTCCTCCTCTGCTCTCTTGCGAAGTCACCATGTATCTTTTTCTCCTCTTTAACAAATGGATAAAGGAAAGGGAAAAGAAGATGATGGTGGTTGAACTCCCGCTGTTCGAGAGTGTGGTGGCTTAATATATCAGTCATTGTGAGGAGCTCTCATAACATATCAACCATTGTGACAGGGCTCTGTCATCCAGGGGTTGGTTAGTGGCGTGCTTTGATTGGAGCCGATTATCTAGTTCTGAGTCGCCTGTTTTTTAGAGGGTGAGGATCATTTTAAAGGATCTGACCTTACCTCAATATAGGACATAAGAGGGAGGAAGAGAGGGAGCTCTTCACTCGTGTGTGCTGAAAAATTGCTTCTCACCCGAAGCCTGATTCTCTTCGACAGAACACAAAAGCAGAGAAATACTGATTTCTCCTTCTGGGGTGTTTTTCTGTAGTCCATCTGGCCGGACGTTGTTGTCTTGCTCTTGAAGGGCTTCTTGGGGACCGTCACAGTGAGCGGCACTGGTTTGGCTGCCTTGGAGGCATGTGAGCTACTATCGAGGCATATGGTTGCCTGCTTGGAAGCCATGGCAGTTGGCTGCTTTTGGGGGATCTCCACGAACGAATCTATGTTGTTCTTGATCATGGGCAGGCCATGGCGGTGGAATAAATTTTCGGATCAACTGTATCTCTTTTTCAAAAGTGAAAACACAGGGTTGTAAACAAATTTCATGTATTCCATTTGTCAAATGTAATGACATAATAAAACTTAGTGAAATGTAATGACATGTATTTCGAGTTATGTTTAAATCTTGCCTGGTTTATACTATAGAATGACCACACCCCTTCAGAGGCTTGACTTTCGGATGGCAAGAATGTGATGTGTCTGTGTTACCTCTCCAGATGGTATCTCATCTTTGAGCGTACAGATGTTGATCTCCGAGTGAAGGAGGGCTTCAGTCGTGGAGATAGACTGGGTCATCTGGTTGGCTGCCCGACTGGGTCCTTTGGTTGGTGGGAACGAGCCGAGGGGAGCCCAAAGGATGATAGTGCTATCATTCTCGAGTGGGGGTTTCTCTCCTCAGAACACACGAGCATGGGATTTCAAGTGAGGGGAGCCCTCAGCAACAGAGTTAGATATGCAATTGCTCAATTGGGGAAGAGCTTTCTAGGGTAGTTGTCCAATTGAGGATGAGCTTTAGGAACCCATAGATAGGTGTTTGCATTATAATTCTCGAGTGGAAGCTTTCCTTCTCGGAACACTGACAAACTGGTAGTAGCCTAACTGGGAATGAACCTTCCGAATGGTAGTTGCCCGATTGGTGATGAGCCTGACAGCTATCTGTTGGGGATGAAACTTCCGAATGGTAATTGCCCAACCGGGGATGAGCCTTGAAGGTGGTAGTTGCCTGATTGGGGATGAGTCTTCCAGAGGGTAATTGCTCAATCATAGATGAGCCAAAGAGTGTCCGAAGCCAGATGCTCGTGTAATCGTTCTCGAGTGGGGGCTTTCCTTTTCGAAACATACAGATAAAGGTCTCCGATTGAAGGGAGTCCTCAGCTGCGGAGTTGGACATGTAGTTGCCTGTTTAGGAAGGAGTCAGGAAGATTTCGGAGACGAATGCTTGTATTATCATTCTCAAGTAGGAGCTTCCCTCCTTGAAACACTCAAGCGGAGGTCTACGAAAAAAGGCGCTCATGAGTAAGCCGCATGGGGGCTGGTGAGCGGATTAGCAGATCCTGCAAATGATGTAGGAAACCAGGAGTCAGATGCTGATGTTATAGATCTCGAGTTGGGGGGAATCCCTCCTCAGACATGCAATCACAGTACCCCAGAGAGAGGAGCTCATAGACTAGCCAGATGAGGGCCGATGAGATCCTGAAAAGGATGTAGGGAAACAATTAGGTGTCAGAATGTATTTTTATTAAATGATTTTTATAAAATACATGAAAGTGGAATGAGATACATGGAGTATTGTTGATCGAGCCAAACCTGCACAAAAAAATACAGAAATTTAGAACAGTGCTAGGTCCTCAATTCTACCGTGTAGCGTAGGGCTAACGGGTTGTGATCCACAGGGAGGGACAGCGATGGAAGCGTTATGTAAGTTTTTTATTTTAATTTACAAAAACTAATTAATACTTAACTTCTCAGTTTATAAAAAGAAAATAAAAATATTAAGTTAAGTTAAGAGAAGATGGTAGAAGGAGAGATGGTGATGTTGTTTATTTTAATTATAAAAGAAAAAGAAACAAAAAGAGATAAAGAAAAGTGTTGATACAAAAATAAAAAATAAAAAGAAATAAAAGAATATTTACCTCTACTGTTGAATCATAATGAAAATTTACCTTAACATGAAGTAAAGCAAAGTAATAAAGAAGAATAAAGAAAGCAGGGTTTCGGCGAGATCGAGCACAATGAGGAAAAGTGGAAAATCTCCATTGATTTTCACCTTCAATATCAGTTTCTTGAAGAAAAGATTACAATAGTGTCACTCTACAATAACGCTTCCTCTCTTTTGATCATGTAACTCTTTCTATCCTAAAAATAAAATAAATAAAGAAAATAAAAATTACAATGAAGGAGAAGAGAAAACCTAAACTAAATCTCTCTCTGAAGTGGTGTCCTTTCTGCGTTCATAGTATGAGGATATTTATAGGAGAAAATCAGAGGGATAGAACGCGTATGAAGATAGGAAGAGCTGTATATTTCTGAATTTGAATTCTCCCCTTATCTCCAAACTTGATTTGATTTATCCAGAAATTCAATTTTAATCTGCAGTTTGTTGGCGTGTTGATTGCTGAATATCACTTATCATATGATAGAATTGAAACGAGGGATCAACAGAAGAATTGTAGCCCTTTAAGTCTTCTTTCTGTAGCATTTTGAATCATTAGATTTGAATTTCGGTAGCGAAAGTTATGATTAAAATGCTAAACTATATTTAGCCTGAATCCGAATTTAAATTGCTTCATCTCATCCGTTGATCTTCTCTCTATCCATTTATCCTCTTTGATTTTCAGTTTGTCTTCTAGAATTGATAAGATATACATTTATCTTCAACAAAACCGATAGGGTTTTTAAACAATCCATTTTTCCTTGAAATTAGATGATATTATCTTATCTGATATATCCAGTTTTCAGATAAGATAGCTTCTATACCTTTGGATTTGAATCGATCCCCTTTCTTTTGAACTTTTAAATTTAATTGGATAAATTTCATGATTATCTTCTCCCTATCATACCCTGCATGAATTAGGACATTAAGACAAGTTACTTGTAATACTCATTACAGAATATATGTAGGAATGTAATAATATTAATGCAATATATGTGTCCAAACACACCCTATACTTATCTTTTGCTCGTCCTCGAGCAAACAAAGAGAAAAGAAAAACTAAACTGACCAAACTTAACTCACTTTCGTAGAATTTATGGTTGCACTTAGCACGTGCAATAAGCCGTTAAACCTCTAGGTTGCCCCTAGAGGACGAGTTTTGTCTCATGAGGGTTTTAAGTGGATTGCACCCACAAAATCCATGAAGAAAAAGAAATAAATTGCTAGTATTTTTTTTGAAAACGCATTTTGAAAGAAAAAAAATATTTGAAGTATTAATGTAAAATTTCAAGTAATTTATAAGTCATAGGATTATTAAAACTTAGTCATTCCTAAACTTAGTCTTTATTCAAAAACTTGGGTAATGATTAAAATTGTATTTCTCATTAAGTCTATTATTTTACCCTAAATCATATGCATCTTGTGACCATGAAAATTTGGTTCAGGATTCTTCAACTCTAACTCTTATGCCTTATTATTTTCTTTTTTTAAATTTATGGTGGTAATATCTCTTAGCTCTATTAGGCTTTCTAATTCGTCCATGTAATGAGCCTTAGTCGGTGACTCCCAAGCCAGACGATTTTAGGGCACCGGGTGAGAAAACACCCCAAAGACTTAGGACTCGAGCAAACAAGGTCACAAAACTAAGAATTTTTATTTATATGAACCAAATTTTGGCGTGAATACTTATGCTTTATGAGGCACAAATACTCAGCTTAATCAGAGAATTTTTTTTGATATGTATGTGTGTGTATAAGGCATAAGAATCTTGTTTTAGAACCCTAAGTGTGTAAGTGTATAAAGTATGCATATTTCATCATGGTAAAAATTAAGACTAAATTACTTTTCTAATTTTTCTTTCTAACCTCAAAATCAAACAAATAATTTTATTTTGACTAAGTATAAGAAATCCTAATTATGATCCTCTTATTCCTTAAAATTAACTTAATTTTTAACAAAAATAAGTCAAAGTATTACTTTCCTTGTCAAAAAGTTTTAAAGAAAGATTTTTTTTTTTAATTAGTGAAGTTAGCTTGTTAGTAAACCCTCTCCCACACCTAACTTATGCATTATCCTCAATGTATTAATGAAATGCAATAATACATGAAAAAGGAGAAAGGGAAGGAAAATTGTCACCTCAAGATGGTGGTTCCGGTGGTATTCTCATTGGGTCAAGCGTTTCTGCCCAATCTAGATACTGTGAATTTTCATGGAACCCACCTTCAGGACCTCTTTTTTATTAGCATTTTTATACTCCCCAATATGAATAGGATCGTGCAAGATCCTAGCATGAAATTTTTTTCAGTTATATGATCAATCTTGGGATATCATCACGGAGTCATATTGATATAAATCTTAGTCCAACAGTGGAATGTGGTTTTGTAGAATGGATAATTTGGGCTCAACAATGAAAGGAATAGGAACTGATATTGACTCAGGAATAAAACTCAAATCAAGTTTAGGCTCTAGAGTCGGAGTTGGTTCATAGGTTTAGTCCAAATCATAAAATTCAAGTTCACATTCATTTTCCAACAATGGAATATGACTATCCAATATAGTTGGTTCATGTTCAAGCTCTACGAGGATAGGAATCAGTGTTGGCTTTGGAATTGGGTCCAAATCGGGTAAGAAAACAAGAGTCAGCATAGATTCAAAAAGTGAAACTGAATATAACATTGGGAATCGATATCACATTCATCTTCAAGTTCAATCTTATTGAAATGAAAACTTGTCAATTGTCAATGGGTTGATATTGGTCAAGTTCAAAGTTTTATGGTGAAATTGAATCTTGGTTAAAATCTCCAAGATACCATGATTCTTTGTTAATATGGCTAGGAGAATCAAGAGTGGTCGAAAATGTGTTAGGCAGAATTTCCTCATTCCTATCATTAATTGTATTGACCAAATGACTCACTTTTACTTCTAACCTGCTAAGAGATTTGAGACAATCAGTTTGGGATTGAATACAATCATTTTGGGACTGAATCATGAATTCCATATTCTTTTCTAAGTCAACAGGTTCTTGTTGTGGTTGAACTTGAAAATTAGAGTAAGAATCTTGGATTTGGGAATTGTTTGGGAGAATTGAGTCCGCAGTAACTTGTACTTGTCGTGTGGACTCAAGGAAGGCTTCAACAGTCTTTTCTAAAGAAGATTTCTCTTCTATAGGTTGGTCTTGGTATGAATTATATGAAGCTGTTTGTTGGTAAGGTTGTTGATAGTAAGACTCGGGGATTCCCACTGACTCGGTGAAGAGTGGTGATGATTGTCCCATTTTTGTTCATAGTATTGGGATTGAGGCATATATTGATTCAGATAAGACTAATCTGGCATAATTGGTTGGTTAGGTTATGTAATACCGGCTTGATAATATCCGAATTGAAAGAGGTTGGGGTGAAATATGGATTTGAGTTATAATCAGAATAATTGTAATTATAATCCATTTCACAAGAACAAATAAAAACAAACAAATAATCAAACAAGAAAATAAAGAAAAATCTAGCCTATGTTAGGGTAGAGCTTAGACCTAGACGACTCCTAACTGTTGATTATCCACAGGAGGTATATTGCAGAACCTGACCACAAGTTAATCGGCCAGGTAGGGGCAAGATTGGTGGGAGGTACCGCACTTAAAAGCGATGGGCCTAATTATGCCAAACCACCAGCCTTTGGGGTTTCACCCCTCAATCCCCAACCTTAAACACCGATTTGGCAAGAGCCAACTTCTAGCAACTTCTCCCTTAAGTCAATCCCTATTTGAGTCCGAGATATCCCTAGGGTCAACGTCTACTCAATTTTATGTTAGGCTGGGTTAGTGAGTGAGGAGATGATTTTTAGGCTAAGGAAGGGTAATGACTTCCCCACCTTATCTTGTTTAAGGAGATGCCCTTAGTCTTTTTAGTGCAGTGTACAAGTATAAAGCAAAAGGTAACATTCAGGCAATATAAATCACTCAAAATATATTTCTCAAACTATATGCAATACACACATACCTTTGCTCCAGCACTCTTCAACAGTAATGTAAAGAAACGAAATAAACAGATCCCTAAGATGCAGGAGTTTAAATATTTTTTAGAATTTACAAAGTAACAAGTTACTGTTGATTAGAAATATGTACAGAGTGAGTTAAACATATAAACTAATAACTGCATAGAGCTAATCTCTGAAAAGCAATCTGCAAAGCTAATCTCTGAAAAATAACCTGCAAGAGACTACAGTTAGTAGTTCATCACAGTTGTGAGTTCTGATGCTCTGCCTTTTTGGACAGAGGCACAGAGAAGCAATATGTCCACTGTAGCTCCTACTTTTCTGTAATTAGCCCATGTACACCAAAATAAAGAAGAAAAAAGGAATTAATTCGTTAAAGTAAATTAAAAAGAAAAAACTTACTGTCCCTCCCTGGCAACGGCACCAAAATTTATTGATCGAGCCAAACTTGCACAAAAAATACAGAAATTTAGAACAGTGCTAGGTCCTCAATTCTACCGTGTAGCCTAGGGTTAACGGGTCGTGATCCACAGGGAGGGACAGCGATGGAACCGTTATGTAAGTTTCTTCTTTTAATTTACAAAAACTAATTAATACTTATCTTCTCAGTTTATAAAAAGAAAATAAAAATATTAAGTTAAGTTAAGAGAAGATGGTAGAAGAAGAGATGGTGATTTTTTTATTTTAATTATAAAAGAAAAAGAAACAAAAAGAGATAAAGAAAAGTGTTGATGCAAAAATCAAAAACAAAAAGAAATAAAAGAAGAATATTTACCTCTACTGTTGAATCATAATGAAAATTTACCTTAACATGAAGTAAAGCAAAGCAATAAAGAAGAATAAAGAAAACAGGACTTCGACGAGATCGAGTACAATGAGGAAAAGTGGAAAACCTCCATTGATTGTCACCTTCAATATCAGTTTCTTGAAGAAAAGATTACAATAGTGTCACTCTACAATAATTCTTCCTCTCTTTTGATCATGTAACTCTCTCTAGCCTAAAAATAAAATAAAATAAAGAAAATAAAAATTACAATGAAGAAGAAAAGAAAATCTGAACTAAATCTCTCTCTGAAGTGGTGTCCTTTCTGCCTTCAAGGTATGATGGTATTTATATAAGAAAACTAGAGGAATAGAATGCGTATGAAGATAGGAAGAGTTGTATATTTCTGAATTTGAATTCTCTCCTTATCTCCAAACTTGATTTAATTTATCTAGAAATTCATTTCTGATCTGCAACTTGTTGGCGTGTTGATTGCTGAATATCACTTACCAAATGATACAATTGGAACGAGGGATCAACAGAGAAATTGTATCCCATTAAGTCTTCTTTCTGTAGCATTTTGAATCATTAGATTTGAGTTTTGGTAGTGAACGTTATGATTAAAATGCTAAACTGTATTCAGCTTGAATCCGAATTTAAATTGTTTCATCTCATCCGTTGATCCTCTCTCTATCCATTTATCCTCTTTGATTTTCAGTTTGTCTTCTAGAATTGATGAGATATATATTTATCTTCAACAAAATCGATAAGGTTTTTAATCAATCCATTTTTTCTTGAAATTAGATGATATTATATTATTTGATATATCCAGTTTTCAGATAAAATAGCTTCTAGAATCTTTGGATTTGAACCGATCCCCTTTCTTTTGAACTTTTGAATTTAATTGGATAAATTTCGTGATTATCTTCTCCCTATCATACCTGCATGAATTAGGACATTAAGACAAGTTATTTGCAATATTCATTATAAAATATATGTAGGAATATAATAATATTTATGTAATATATGTGTCCAAACAAGTATTATTTGTTCATAGGACTTCCTGTTATTGTCGGTAGAGTTGGTGTTAGTCAATTGCTTTCTACTGAGCGACCATGTGCAATAGTCGGGTCAGAGATGGAGCTCCCAGCTACCCTTTTGTCTCGGACGCGGCTCTGGGTATAAAGACGTATTTTCAAAGATATCCTTATTGGACAAGACCTTCGAGAGGGACGACACTGGGAAGTTTGGTGCCTGATCATGAAAAGAACAGTAATCTTTCAATCTGGGACAGGAAGGATCATGTTGATTCGGTTCTAGACGCTTCACCCAGGGTTGAATCTTGATGGCTTCGAAGACGTCTTGGGTCAGGAGGTTCAGCGGGGTGAATCTGTCATCCATTGGGTAAGCTCGGAGTGGGCTCTGCTGTGGGTTCAGAAATGGTCGCTTCTTGAAAGCACCCTACCCGTGTCTCGGGTTGTTAACGAAAGGGCCTCCGTGATGTGGTTTCAGTTTTCTCCATTATCGCTACGGTTGAGAGATTAGTTGGGGAAGCTCTTTATTGCTTCCTCCAACTGAATGTACGATTGGGCGCGGTACTTGACCTCGCTCCAACGGGTGACATTGTACTTCACCAGATGCTTGTACAACGGGTGGGTGACTCGCAGCCCCATGATGAACATGAGAGTGGGGGCGTCCTCGCCACAGTTGTATACTTTGACTAGATCAACGTACACCTTGAGGCTGTCGGAAGGTCTTATTTTGATGGAGAAGAGATGATAATTGTTCTGCTTAAACTCTTGGCAGGAGGAGTAATGAGATAGAAACAACTTGGTGAATCCTCAAAATTGCAGATCAATCATGACGAAAGAAAGTAGAACCAATCGGAGGCTACTCCCTTCAAGCTGGAGGGGAAGATCCGAGACAAGATGGAGTTATTTCTAACATGGATCACCATCTTGTCTTGATACTAGAGGAGGTGCTGAACTGGGTCGTTCCGACCACAGTAGCAGTCAAACTTGGAATCGTGAACTTCTTAGAAAATTCACATTCCAATATACCTTTGGAGAAGGGGGAGTTAGATGCATCAGTGGTGTTCTGAGTCTGTCGTGGTGTGGCACTCTGGCATCTTCGTTTCGCTTTTATATAAGCTTATCGAGATCTTTAACGCAAACGAATTCTTTGCTATTCCTCCGTGTATAATCGTGATGATCTCTCGTACGGAGATGAGACGAATCTGATCATCTTCGGATTGGTCTGGAGGAGTAGGAGAGGTTGTTCTATGATGCCTTCGGCTCTGAGAGTGCTCGCTGCTTTGGGCCCTGTATCAGTGGGCCTTTTTTACGATGGAGGCGCCCCTTGGGTGTTCTGGAGGATTGTGATTTAAGCGAGGAGTTAGTTGTTTAGACGCTTCAACTCCTCTCGTTCACGGGACGTGTTTTCTCGATCATGCATCGCTTGCTCCCGCTCGCGGTCGAATAGAGCCTGCTTCTTTGCCATCTCCTCCTTCATGTCAGTGAACATTTGGAGGAGTTGGCTTTCGTATGTTGTTGGCGGGTGGATGTCTCCGGCTACCCCCTATGAAGGTATGGAGACAGTTTCTCTTCAACTATGGGGCTGAGGTTAAGGCTGCTTGTGGAGATTATGTACTAGCGGTGACAATGGATTCGCCTTTAGAGGTGGTCTCATTGCCGGTGATCGGTTGCTTTTCACGACTATGGCTCATTGGAGAGATTTTTTTAGGATGATTTTGGTAGGGGAGTGTTAGGACTCAAGTCTCAATGAAAACACCAGTTTGTGGTGGAGTTTTTTTGTCGTGAATGATCGGACAGTCGATCCTCACCACAAGCAAAAATAGATAGGAAATTAGAGAGTGTGTAAGTAAAAATAATACACAGCACAGAAAAAAGAGAGATATAAGATTTTTACGTGGAAATGTAAATCAGGAAAAACCACGAGGAGGAGAAGGATCTACTAGTCACAGGATTTACAGAGATTATATGTCAGAGTCTTAGTGCTGGACTTTTTCTTCGAAAAGGAAAATGAGAGAGAGACCTTTTTCTTGCAGAAGAGAAGGTCTTTTTATGCTTGGTCTGACCCGTACATCAGGGCGGATGGTACGGACATGATCCTCATAATCTGCACATGTGTTGACACTCTAAAAAAGACAAGATTCCTGACTGGCCTGAACAATGTCTAAACTTGTTGACATTTACAAAAGACAAGTGACAGACAAGCTGACGACCAGTTCTGTACCCATCTCCGAGGGACAAATCAGCAACTTGGACTCTACTGATCCAGTGAAGCAGACAGTGAGCCCAGATTGTCTTTGAAGAGACCTAAACAGGTCTAAGATGCTAAGTTAGCTCAACACTTAGCATCACATGAGCCCAAGGGGATAACCTCGCCTGAGAGGCTAGTTTGTCCAACTTCGCCTTGAAGCTGTTCAAAGCTCTATCGGAGAGCTAACTTACAGCTTCGCCTGAAGTGCTCAGTTAACTTCGCAAAGAGTTAGCTTCGCTCGAAGCGATACACGTAACTGTACAGAAGGATGGTAGATTCGCTACAGATGTTATCCAGCTCCGCTGAAGAACTTTCTTCTGACTTCGCCAGATGCTCCTTCCAGCTCTGTTGCGAGCTCGACGCGGTAGCTCCGCTGCAGGTCTTTTATGGTCAACTTTGACCAAAAATCTCCAGATGAGATCAAATCTATTCAAGATCAAGATCAAATCCAATCGAGATCAAATCTGAGATCAAATTTGGCAGTTGTTTACCATAATCTCTTAACTCTCCTAAAATAAGTAAGAAGATCAAGGGAAATCTTTCAATTATTTGGAAAGATCAAAACAGATCAGGAGATCGACGCTACCTGCTATTCCTAGCTTTGCAAAAGCTGATTCTAGCCTCGCAGTAAGGCTGCTTTTCAGATTTAAACAGATTGACTCAATCTGTTTCCGGATTTTCAAGGGACAATTATACCCCTACTCTCTTATAAATAGCCCACCAGAGGCACAAGAAAGCACAAACACGCGCACAGGCAAAAGAGACGCACAGAGAGAGAGACGGCTAAACAGAGATCTATTCTCTTGCTTCCAAGAATTCAGAGAATTCAGAGAACTGCTTCTCTAATCAGGGTGATGATACCCTAAGATCTTCCTCCCTCTCAAGGAATCTCCAGAACCAGGCGAGAAGGAATTCCCAAGTGGAGGCGGTTTTGAGAAGTAACAAGAGGGTTCTACCAACCTTCTGTTCTCCGATTCCCCAAACCAGGCGAGAAGGGAATCCATCGATCGCATCGTCATAGGGATAAAGTGATCGCGCGCTGACCAGACTCCTATTGGCACACTTCTCCAGAATCTCAGAGGAGATCTACTTGTAATCTTTTTAGAATACTTATAATTTAGCTCCTCGACCCCTTTTTTGAAAGTTTTCCCCTTTGCATAATCAATGGAAGACAAGATGGAGACTCCGCTGGGGAAGGATTTCTCCACTGTTGAGAATCAAGTGTCGCAATGCGACGAACAGACCTTTAGGTCTACTTCTGAATTCAAGGAAGCCGGTATGGCCAGAGCCTCTCTGGCTAAATCTTCGAAGCAAGTCTCTGTGGAAACAGATAAGGCTCCCTACGAGCCTACCATGGTCCTCTGGCGCAACAAGGAAGCAGGCCCGCAATGCAAAAGTCAGAATCTTGAACCTGTTACCTTTAAAAACCTAGTCGTTCATTTCGACCAAGGAAAATTCGAAGGACTCCTCTCTGGGGTGGTTCAATGCTCCGTGCACGAAATCATAGAAAGGTCTCCATGGCCAAGGTTTCGGAGCAGAAACCAGAAGCAGAATCCTTCCAACACCTCCCAGCCTCGCGTGTGGCTAGTCAGGTTCCCTGCGAACCTAAGTCTCCTCTTTCAAAGCAGATGTGGAGGCCAAAGCAGAAGGCTATGTATGAAGCTTCAGGCATAGCTACGCCACAAGTTCGTCCCTCTCGTAAAGAAAAAGGCAAGATGCCTGTCTGCTTCGACGAGACTATCAGCCGCGAAGTTACAACGGCGATGATGCCTTCGCCTAATTCAGGAGCAGTAACTCCTCACGCCAGCCTCGTTCTTATGAGCGAAGCTACCGATGGTGTGCCAAGCACAGTACCTCAGGGTACGCATGGAGTTCGCAGCCGCGAAGTTGGAACCAAAGCACCACAGTGTGCTAAACTTGCTCTTTGCAGCGAAGCTAAGGGATTGCCCCTTAGTGCTGATAGCGGTGCTTATGCAGCTTCAGCGCCTAAGGGCATTTTCAAAGCTTTTAGCCGCAAATTTAGAGCCAAGGCACTATCTAGGGCTAATCACCTTCGCAGCAATATAGCGGATAAAGCACCACAGCGTGCTTCGCTCCCCAGTTCATCAAGCGCTAAGCTCACCCTTCGCAGCGGAGCTAAGGGATCATCCCTAAGTGTTAACAGCGATGCTTATGCAGCTTCAGCACCCAAGGACATTCCCAAGATTCTTAACCGCGAAGCTAGAGCTAAAGCACTATTCAGTGCTAACTACCTCTGCAGAGAGGAAAAGAGTAGGGCATCACCCTATCCGCGATCCAACAGAGCCTCTGTGTTAAATCGTTTAGACCCAACTGGGTCTGACTTGTGGGAATTCTTGACAAGCAAACGAAAGTCGGAATCTTTCCAAACTTCTCCCTCCTGTTGTCAACAAGTGGGATGTCAGTCGGTGACACTCCACTCGGTCCATTGCCGGTTAGAACCAATCCCCGCCACTCTTCCAGGCCGACGATCAGTTTTTGATCGACTGTCGATACAAGCTCCGGTGAAACATCGCAAAAGGAACATATCACGGGATCTGCCCTCTGCATCCGTTAACATGATCGGAAGAGGATGAGAGCTGCGCAGGGGCAGACGAGCGTCCCATGCCACTCCCTCCAGTTCTCCAGATCTGGATTATAGCCCAGGCCTCGGCGAAGTCTTGGTACATGAAGAAGGTGTCTTCCGGAACACCAGATTTAGGGTTGCAATACCATACAGTTATGCACAGCCATCTTCCTCAACTGCAGTAACCTTACCAGAACCAATGAAAGGATTAGTCTAATATCTGATGAAGAGGACGAAAACAGTGAGTATGCCTCTTCGGCAACAGTCAGCTCGGTGTGAACGGATAGAGTATCAGTGATATGGCTGATAATGGTAATGATGACCTTCGTCGACGGTTAGAAGCTCAGGAGCAAACTTTCAAGACCCAGCAAGAAGCTTTGGACAACATTCAACAGATGCTCGCTCAACTCCTCAATAACCGGAATAATAATGATACCAGGAGTAACCATGATGAGGAAGAACATCTTAGCAATGAACAGCCAAGGACGGAGAAGTCAAAGGAGGGTTCTTCTTTGGACGCTGAAGTTCTTAAAGGCATCCAAGCTCAAATCGCGTCCCTAACTCAGAGGGATGAACTAAAGAAAGTAGGGGCAGTCCGTCCTTACCCGCGGGAATGGGATTCAGTACCATACCCACCAAAGTTCAAACCACCAACGTTACATACGTACGATGGTAAGAGCTCGCCAAACCAGCACGTCTACTATTTTCGGTCTCAGACTGGTAATGTTATAGACAATGATGCAATCATGGATAGGCTACTCATTGGCACCTTAAAGGGGGTAGCATTTGACTAGTTCCAAAGTCTCCCTCCGTGCTCTGTCAATTCCTGGATCGACCTGGAAACCCAATTTCTTTCCCGTTTCTATGAGGATGATACTGAGGTAACCATGGACAAACTCCTCTCTACCGTACAGAAGAAGGGTGAATCTGTCCGAGATTACATCGAGCGGTTCAGAAACTTGTCTCTGATGTGCCCAGCAGGGATGTCATTACCCATGCTCTTACAGACGTGCAAGCACAACTTCTTAGACCAAGTAGAAGTTTGCATGGGGGCTGTCAAAGCCTATACTTGGAAAGAATTGGTCGAGCAAGCTGAGATAGCCGAAAAGTCGGCTAAAAAGTTCGAACCATCTACCCCTAAAGGCAAATGGGGTATGAATAATAAAGGACGTGGCGACATGGCACAGTCTTCTCAAGCCAAAGGGAAAGAGACTATGTCCGTAGAATTGTCAGGGGATATTCAGTCGAAGGCCAAGAAGAGCGGCTTCAATAATCAGGGGTCTAAGTTTTCTTCGAAACAATACTCCTTCAAAGACGATCAGGTGGTCACAATATTCCATTTACTCCACAAAGGGAATAAATTGAAGCTGCCGGATGCTCGACGTCCTAATGAAATAGGACGTACGAACGATCCCAAATACTGTCTCTTTCATAGGATGATTCATCATCCTACCGACAAGTGCTTTGTCTTCAAGGACAGAATTCAAGCTTTGGTCGACGTCGGAGTCCTGACGCTGAAGTCAGAGCAAAAGAAAGTCACTGCAAACATGGTGACCCTCGAGTTCGGCAAAACCCCAAAGGTACAGTTCCTGACGGGACCTATCCAATCCCTACACCACGGCTGAAAGTCAAGCATCCTTCAGCTAAAACTCAAGAGAATAAGGGTCTTGTTCCCTTGACACTAGAGACGGGAAATCATGTGGATATTCCCAGACCTTGTCCAAGACGAACAATGGGATTCAAAGAAGTCCGAGTCAAAGGGCAAATCTTACAATGTCATCTTCATCCTGCCAGATGATGGTAATCTCACAGCAGCTTCTCTCAACGATTCTGAAGGGGAAAATACGCTTGCACGACACAAGCTGATGTACCTCAGCCAACAGGTACTCGATCCGGAAAATCATACTTAAAATAGTATGAGAAAGCTACTGACGAGACACAACATTAGACCTGACCCCAAGCCAGCCAAACAGCAGCAACGCTCGTTTCGTCTGAACATTATGGAGGCTATTGAAGTTGAAGTTCATAAGCTCATTGCATGTGGCTTCATACGGGAGGAATAACATCCAGACTGGGTTGCTAATATCGTTCCCGTTCTCAAGAAGAATGGGAAAATACGGATCTGCATCGACTACCGTGATCTCAATACAATTGTCCTAAAGACGAATTCTCACTGCCCATCACCGATGTCATGATTGACAATACCTATGGATCCGAAAGAATGTCTTTAATGGACAGATTTTCAGGGTACAATCAGATTAAGATGTATCCCGACAACGAGAAGCATACTTCGTTCCGAACACCATTGGGGGTATACTGCTACACTGTGATGCCCTTCGGACTAAAGAATGCCAGAGCAACCTATCAGCGGGCAATGAACACAATTTTCAACAATCATCCCCGAAAAATGGTAGAATGTTATGTCGACGACATTGCTGTCAAAAGCCGCAATAAGAATGACCATCTTTGTGACTTGAGAACAATGTTCGACATAATGCGGGCTCATCAGCTGAAGATTAATCCGACAAAATCCTTCTTGGGAGTTTCGAGTGGCAAGTTCCTTGGATTTATTGTTACATCAAAAGGAATTCATCTTGACCTAGACAAAGTCAAAACCATTCAGAGCATGCATCCACCTAGGAATCTCAAAGAGCTTAGAGGCTTGCACGGTAGACTGGCTTATATTAGAAGATTCATCGCAAATCTCTCAGGCCGGTGTCAACCGTTCACCCGACTCATGAAAAAGGGTGTTTCCTTTGTATGGGATCAAGCTTGTCAGGAAGCTTACGAGGATATCAAGAGATATCTCACAAAACCCCCAGTCCTAGTGGCTCCCACATCAGGAAACCGTTCTTGCTTTATGTGAAAGTTATGGACCAATCTCTTGGTGCCCTGCTTGCTCAAAAAGACAATGGTCACGAACAGGCCATTTTTATCTGAGCAGGACTCTGATAGGGGCGGAATCTCGCTATAACCCTATTGAGAAGGAGTGCTTAGTGTTGATCGAGATTTCCTGCACGCAAAAATAAAATATTAGATTTAAGAATTAAAGGTGTGCGAGGTTCTCAATACTAATCCGCTGTAGCAAGGCTATGCGGGTCGTGATCCTCAGGGAGGGACTAGCGATGGAAGCGTTTGTAAGTTATCCCTAAAAATTTATCTTTTTTTTTAATTATTTTGTTAGTCACAACGATATTTACAATGAAAAGTGGTATTTACAATGAGTTGTGGAAAGAATATGGAAAGATGTGGATGGTGATCTAAACTAGAGAAGGAAAGAAAGAAAAACTTATAACACGTACAAACCTCTTCAGCCTGCTTACCTTTGATCCGTGCGATGATTTACCTTTTCTTGGAAGACTTGCAAGTATGGCGTATAGGATGTTCATCGCCATAAGCCATCAAGGGTTCTTCTTGCTAGGCAGTCTCAATGCAATTGGGTCTCATTGTTCACAAGGCATTAGAGAAAAACAATGGAAGAAAACAGGAACAGAGAAATACAAGAAATAAAACACGAAGAAATAAAATAAGAATAATAAAAAAAGACAAACCTCAAGCAGATTTCATTAACAATAGAAGAAGAGTTGGCTTACACCGCTGTCACCTCAGTACAAGCATGGACTCCTTCCTCCATGAAAGATTCCTCCACTCTCAGTTACAGATTTTACAAAAGAAAAACGAACATAAAATCTAACCTAGAAGAAAAACCTAAACCCTAGCTTTTGGCCCTTTGTTGGACGCTGGACGCTTTCTGTGTTGCATCTGCAGGGGTATTTATAGGAGTTGGAAGATGTAGAGTCCTAGTACAACTCTCCAAAAAATCTTATCTCCAGACTTGTGGCACTTATCCATAGAAGTTCAAATCAAATCTGTCCTGCAATTTATTATCCTGTTGATTGCCGAAATTGGCTTATCTACGGACTGAATTGGAAAGTTTGATCAACATAAGAGTTGTAGGGCTTCAAGTCTTCTTTCTGGAGCATTTTAAATCATTGGATTTGCATATCTGTAGCAAAAGTTATGATCTAAATACTAAACATGTACAGTCTGAATCCGAATTTATCTTTAAACTCTTTCCTGCAAGCATTTAGGGTTGAAAAGAAGTCTATCCTTCCCTCTTCTTTGTATTTGTAACTTTGGCCCTTATGTATTTGCACTTTTGACATTTGGTATTTGCACTTTTACACCTGGGCTTGGACTTGGGCTTGGATATGGGCTTTTGGGCTTCATTAAGCTTTTATTCTTATAAAAATAAGAACTCGAGGCCTGCACACAATAAATCACAAAATATAATAAATGTGCAGAATTAAATGAATAAATATGAAAATGTGATGGTAAATATGATGATAAAAATGCATTTTTCACTACCAATCACACCCCCACACTTATCTTTTTGCTCGTCCTCGAGTAAAAACAAAAAAAAGAAAAATTAATCTAACCTAACTCACTTTCGTAGGAATCATGGTTGCACTTAGCGTGTGCAACAAGCCGTTAAACCCCTAGGTTATCCTAGAGGACGAGTGTTGTCTCGTGAGGGTTTTCAGCGGATTACACCCACAAAATCCATAAAAAGGAAAATATTTGACTTATATTGGACGAGACTAAGTAGTCTATAAGTTTTAGGATCCTCATTTTTATTCATTCTTCAAACCTGGTCTTTATAAAGTCAATTGTTATTCATTTTAGGTAAGGATTAAATTGAATTTCTAATATAGTCTTTTTCGTTACCAAAAGTCATATGCACCCTTGTGAATCTAGGAATTCCTTAACTTGGACTCTCATGCCTCTTTAGTATTTTTATAAGATCATCTAATTTTCTTTCGTGTAAGTATCAAGGCTTCTTGAGGCCCTCATACCTAACTAATTGACTATTAGATGTGTTAATATAAATTTTTTTTTTTTTGGTATGTATAACTCATCTAATTTTCTTTCGTATAAGTATCAAGGCTTCTTGAGGCCCTCATACCTAACTAATTGACTAATAGATGTGTTAATACATGTATAATATTTCTCAGTTTTCTTAGGCTTTCTAATCCACCCATGTAGCGAACTTAAAGTCGGTGGCTCCCAAACCGGTCGGCTTTAGGGCACCAGGTGAGAAAACACCCCGCGGACTCAAATTCGAATGAACTAGGCACAAAACTAAGGACTTTATTTTTATTTAAAACTCACCTTTAGGCATGAATACTTATGCTTCTTGAGGCACATGTATCCAGCTCAATTGGTGATATTATATATATGTTTTTTTTTATGAGGCACAAGGTCTTTGTCTTAAAATCCTAGATATGTACTAGGAATGCACATTTCATTAAGGTAAAAATTAAGACTAACTAATTATTCAATTCTCCTCCTATACCTAAAATTTAAACAATTTATTTATTTTGACCAAGTTTTTAGAAATCCTAATCATGATTTTCCTAATCCTTAAAACTAACTTAGATTTCTTTCAAAAAATAAGTCAAAGTATTATCCTTTTTATAACATTTTTTTAAATATATATTGTATAATTTTTTTTTATATATTGTATAATTTTTTTTAATATATTTTTAATTAATTTTTTTTTATTTTTTTTTATATTACATACCCTTCCCCCACACTTGTTTCATGCATTGTCCCTAATGTATGAATGAAATGTATGGATGCATGAACTGGCAGAAAGATATAATCACCGATACAGTGGGTCAAAAAGACCCATCGCCGCATTAGCTTCCGGCACAGACTCCAAAAAGATTTTAAGACGTTGACCATTTACCTTGAATGCATTGCCATTTTTGGTATCGTAGATCTCTGGCTCCATGTGGAAACACCGTCTTAACAATGAATGGTCCTGTCCATCTTGACTTTAACTTGCGGGAAAGAGGTGAAGTCTAGAGTTGTAGAGTAAAACTTTTGTCCTTGGACAAAAGTTTTTCTCGTGATGAATTTATCGTGAAAAACCTTAACTCTATCCTTCGCAATCTTTGCATTCTCGTATGCATCATTCCTTAACTCCTCTAGTTCAGAAATTTATAATTTCTGAAACTCACCGGCCTTATCTAAATCAAAATTTAGCTGCTTAATTGCCCAAAGGGCCCGGTGCTCTAGCTCGAAGGAAGGTGGCAAGCCTTTCCAAAGACCAGTCTGTAGGGAGACATTCCTAGAATCGTCTTAAAGGCAGTCTTATATGCCCATAGGCATCCACCAGTTTGGTGGACCAGTCCTTCCTATTCTGATTCACAGTCTTCTCCAAATGAGCTTGACTTGCCTATTAGAAACTTCTACCTGACCGCTAGTTTGAGGATGGTAGGGCGTAGACAACTTGTGAGTAATGGCATATTTTCGCATAAGAGCTTCAAAAGTTCTATTGCAAAAATGTGTGCTATTGTCGCTAATGATGGCTCGAGGGATTCCAAAGCGTGAGATGATATTATCTTTCAAGAATTTGACAACAACTTTGTTGTCATTGTCTTGCAAGGGACAGCTTCTACCCACTTGACACGTAGTCTACGGCCAACAAGATGTACTGGTGCCCAAACGAATTAGGGAAGGGTCCCATAAAATCAATGCCCCATACGTCGAAAAGTTCTACTTCTAGAATGGGATTTAGGGGCATCATATTTCGTTTGGAAATTCTTCCTATCATTTGACATCTTGTGCAAGTTTTGCAATACTCAAATGCGTCTCTAAACACAGTTGGCCAATAAAAGCCACTTTGCAGAATTTTCTCGGCAGTTTTACGGGGACCAAAATGTCCACCGCAAGCGAACTCATGACAAAAAGCTAGCACACTTCTAGTTTCCTCGTGGGGACACATCTCCTAATAATTTGGTCGCTACAATATTTGAAAAGATAAGGATCTTCCCACATGTAATACCGAACTTGAGACAAGAATCGGTATCTATCCTGTTTAGACCAACTAGGTGGTGTTTGGTTTGTGACTAAGTAATTACTATGTCAGCAAACCATGGCTCCTTAGAGATGGCTAGAAGTTCTCATCGGGAAAATTGTCATTGATGGGCAGCTCGTCAGAAGGTGCATTTGGCACACGAGAGAGATGGTCAGCTACGACATTTTCGACACCTTTTTTATCTCGAATTTCGAGATCGAATTCTTGAAGGAGAAGGATCCAACGAATGAGTCGGGCCTTCGCATCTTTTTTAAGCATAAGGTATCGAAGAGCAGAATGGTCAGTGAAAATCGTGGTCTTGGTCCCAAGTAGGTATGGGCGGAATTTCTCCAAAGCGAACACTACTGCCAAGAATTCCTTCTCGGTTGTAGTATAGTTCATTTGGGCGTCATTGAGCGTCCTACTCGAATAATAGATCACGTGCTGCTTGCTGTCCTTACGCTGTCCTAAGACAGCACCTATCGCAAAATCTGAGGCATCGCACATGATCTCAAAAGGCTTGGACCAGTCCGGAGGTGAGATGATAGGAGCAGAGATAAGTTCCATTTTCAATTTTCTCCATGCACTATGGCACCTATCATCAAAGATGAATGACACGTCTTTAACTAGAAGGTTGTAAGGGGTCTAGCAATTTTGCTAAAGTCCTTAATGAACCTACGATAAAATCCGGCGTGTCCTAAGAAAGACCGAATGTCCTTCACGCATCGCGAAAGTGGAAGTCTCGCTATGATCTCCACCTTGGCCTGTCTACCTTAATCCCTTCCCTAGATATCTCGTGACCTAGGACAATCCCATGTTGCACCATGAAGTGACACTTTTCCCAATTAGGGTCAAGTTCTTTTTGGTGCACCTACTCAGCACTAGCTCCAAGTGATGGAGACACTGGTCAAATGAATTTCCATAGACGGAGAAGTCGTCCATGAAAATTTCTAGGAAACGCTCGACCATATCAGAAAACAAGCTTAACATACAACGTTGGAATGTGGCGGGGGCATTGCATAGGCCGAAAGGCATTCGACGGTAGGCAAATATCCCAAATGGACACGTGAACGTTGTCTTCTCTTGATCCTCCGGCGCTATAGGAATTTGGTTATACCCTGAATAACCGTCCAGAAAGCAGTAATACTCATGACCTGCTAATCTTTCCAACATTTGGTCAATGAAAGGGAGGGGAAAAATGATCTTTCCTAGTGGCTGCGTTCAACTTGCGGTAGTCTATGCATACTCTCACCTTGGTAGGCAATCGTGTTTGCACTAACTCATGCTTGTCATTCTCTACCACAGTAAAGCTAGACTTCTTAGGGACCACATGCATTGGGCTAACCCATTCGCTATCGGAAATGGGATAAATGATCCCATTATCTAACAGTTTCACTATTTCGGGTGTACAGCCTCCTGCATGAGTGGGTTTAGCCTACGCTGTGGATCCCTCTTTGGTCTAACCCCTTCCTCTAGATGGATACGATGCTGGACTATCGTAGGGCTCAGTCCCTTGATATCTGCCATAGTCCAACCAATGGCTTCCCTATGTCTCCTAAGGGTTGCCAGCAGGTCCTCCTCTTGCCTATTGGTCAAATTAGATGCAACTATGACCGGTAACGTCTCTTGTTCACCTAGGTAGGCGTACTTAAGATGTTTGGGCAAGGCTTTTAACTCCAAAGAAGGAGTTGGCTCGATGGGTGGAGGAGTTAAGCTAGAATCTCCCATCTCTATAGAACACAGATTTGATTCCCATTCGATCTCATCAAGACTGATATCACTTGTTTCTAACTCTTCCTCTTCCTCTGACTCAAATATGATCTCATCATTATGCTCACTCGTCATGTTCTCAATGGAGTTAACCTCAAAGGGTTGGTCTGTCACATCGTAGGGATGCTTACCTAGGTGAAAACATTGACTTCCTTGGTCATATCCCAAAAGTCAGTCTCATGGAACCGTTTCTACAATTATAATTGCATTAGCGGTTGCTAGGAACGGTCTTCCTAAGATAACGGGAGTTTGGGACCTAGGATTAGACACAGGTTGTGTCTCTAAGACAATGAAATCTACTGGGTAAATGAATTCTCCTACCCGTATGAGAACGTCATTGATTTCTCCCTTAGGAACTTTGATAGAGCGGTCAGCCAACTGAATAGTAACTTGGGTAGGGTTGAGTTCACCTAATCCAAGTTGTTGATACACGGAGAAAGGGAGCAAATTGATGCTGGCTCCTAAATCGAGGAGTGCTCGATTGATTTCGGCTCGACCTATGGTGCAAGAAATGGTGGGCAACCTGGGTCCTTATACTTGATAGGGATCTGGTTGGACAGTAGCTCACTAATGTTAGTGGCTAGAAAAACCTTCTTAGGCACATTAGTCTTTCTTTTCTTGGTGCACATGTCCTTAAGGAATTTGGCATAACTAGGGACCTGTTGGATTGCATCAAGAAGTGGAATGTTGAGCCTAACTTGATTGAACACCTCTAATAATTTCTCCATATGTGCATTGTTGTTGCTTCTAAGCCTATTTGGAAATGGAGCTATAGGCTGGTGCATCTGACCTGCTGACTTTTCAGCTTCAGTTTCATTGGGGCTGGATGGAGCAGGAGTGGAGCTAGATGGAATGGAAGTGGAGCTAGGTGGAATGGATGGCTGAGATGGATCCGATGGCATGGATACTTGATTATCAACTTGTTTCCCCGATCTGAGTGTATGAACCATATGACACTGATTTGGGTCTTGAACCTCATGGCTGGCCTAGGATTCCTAGGGTTGGCAATGGTTGACTCGGTAGGGTACCCCTCTGTCTCTCTTGTTGGTTCAATTGGATCTCTATCCTAGTTAAACTTGAGCCAGCGTGTCGTGGCTTTAACTAGAGTGTCCATCTTTCTTTCCAAATTTGAAAGTCTTGTCTCCATTTGTGAATTTTGGAAAGATGGTGGGGATTTTGACTAGGGAAATTTTGTTGATAGGGCGGATTTTGGAAATTGTTGGAGAATTTGGGCCTAGTTTGATCATTGTTGCTTGGGCCCCACGAAAAATTGGGATGATTTCTCCAACCGGGATTGTAGGTGGGTGAATAAGGATTGTTGGCAGGCCTTGTGAAGGCCGCACTCATATGTTCGGGCAAGCTTTGATGCGCGATGAAGACAGGACATTCCTCGAACACATGGTTCATATCTTGACAATAAGTACAGCCCGCCGAAGATGTTGGGCTGACTTGGTTCACAGAGACTGGTTCTTTAGTTTCAAGAGCCTCAAGTCTTCGCATAACAGCAGCTAACTTAGCATCGGTTGCTATGTTGGCCTCAATGGAATGGATACCTCCTTTTGAAGAAGTAGGGTCATTAGTCCTAGATTTTTCAGGAGTAGGTTCCCATGGATGGTATTTTTAGCTAATTCCTCATACAATTGCCATCCATCAGTTTCGTTCTTTTTCAGAAATCCTCCTTGGCACATGGATTCTAACAGTGTTTTAGTAGAATAATCTAATCCATCATAGAGAACTTGGCAAAGTCGCCATTTCTCTATCCATGGTGAGGACATTGGGCAAGGAGATCCTTAAAACGCTCGAAGTATTTCCAAAAAGGTTCATTGGCTGTTTGCTTAAACTGGAGGATATTCTTCCTGATCAGTGCAGTCTTGTGAACGGGATAAAATTTCTTTAAGAAGGCCTTAATGAAATTATCCCAAGAAGATATTGAACCGGCCTCTAGACTGTAGAGCCATTTCTTTGCTAAATCCTTCAAAGCAAAGGGGATAAACCTAAGTTTGATAGCATCGTCTCCTAACTTAGGTATATTCATCATGAGACATACTTCTTCAAATCCCTTATGAAGAAGTATGCATCCTCAGATTCAAGTCCATGAAATTTGGAAGAGTGTTGATGTA